>ML835012.1:8806-25962 GCA_009831015.1 Picea engelmannii
AGCCCCTTCTTCCCACAGGACAAAGTGTAACCCCTCAAATAGGTCATCCTAATGCCCGGACTAGGGGAATGGGATGGATGAATGGGAGACAAGATGTAAAATGATAATATGGTGGGAGCAGACGATGGCTCTTCAAATCCCCCATGGTGGCTAACCAAGACCTATGGATACAAGCTTGCTAGGGCATCCCATTAATCCCCCCAACCATGGTCAAGTGGGTTAGTGTAAGATCCAAGCAGTTGTCAGAAATGTAAGGAACCTGATGCACACATCTGAAAGTTATAATGATCAAACATGACACATACCATGATACCTGGACCAATTACATCATGGAGCAAGAGTCTTCTCTGATGCAAGTCCAAGCTGATGGTGATGGATGCTGCTACTGCTGATAGGGCATGTCTGATGAAGAAGAAGAAAGATGGGCCCTCCAGGGCCATGCTCAGGTCAATCCTGCTCTCGGTACTCCATGTCTAGGACCTGTGGGCCTCGAGACATGATCTCCTAGTTATCCCTAGGAATCGGGGATAACATCTGGCTCCAACTCGGGGACATGTTCTCACTGTAGAGCGCATGAGAACCTCAACATCTCTGGCATAAACCTGCAGACCTACTCACACTCGAATAGTGCATCAACAACAAAGGTGGGGTGGTATTGCCACCCCGCAAATATAGATATATGTATATAAAGTAATCATAAATGCAAATAGAAAGTGAAACACTTACCTGTACTTACCTGTTGGCTGCATGTTGGTGTAGTCAAACAACCAGTGAAGCCAACCCAACAACGTTCCTCGATACCTGCCTTTGTGCTTCATCATAAACCAAAACAATGATAAATCAAGCACAAAAATGTCATGAGTTAGAATATATATCACATCATCAGGAATCTCAAAGTCTAACTCATGGAGGCGGGTGGGAGGGATAAAATCCTGCCAAGTCCATCTCTGAGGAAAGTATTCAATCCACTTCAAGAAAGGGTCATGAAAAATGCAAGGTTCAGACAACTGACCAAAAGGGCCTATAAAATGGCTACCTAAGACATCCTCACGCTCTGAAGTCAAGGAAGGGGTCGACAAAGATCTAGTAGACGACTGAAAAACTATCAAGGGAAAGTTGAAAAACTGGGATAACTGACTCAAACTTGCAGTACCCAACCAACCCTTGGAGTCTAAGGTTTGCCTAGGAGGAAACTCAACATAAAAAAGGTACTTCCCAACTACACCTTTAATAGAAAAGCACGGTAAAGTAATAAGAGGTGGTTGGAGTGAAAAGTCATGAGAATCCTTTTTTAGGCAAACAATGTTTTTACTCCTATCAAAATCCGAGCATAGTGGCGGTTGATAGTCATCTTCATAGGGTAAATCTAAGTACTCGGTGGAGTACTCATCAAAGGCCTCAAGGTAAGATTGAAAATCATCAGGCAAGTGTTGCACTCGGTCAACCTTGGGTGTTTGTGGAGAGTCAGTAAAAATCTCATCTCCCTGTAGCCACTATTCAAGAGCTTGCTGTGATAATTGCAAAGGCAACTCTTGGAGATGACTTCTTATGTCATAGATGGGATCCCTATCATAACTAAATGCATCCCATCTACGTCTCCCAACATGTATAAACTTGTCGAAATCAACTATGTCAGTATCAATATCATAACATGGAGGAGTCAAAACATCCAATACTTCTGTACTCTCTGTGTCATAAGGTAAAAAACCACTAAAAACTGGGAAGGGGGAATAATTTACCTCGCTTAATCCTTCCTGTGCAAGAGATTCAAGTATTTGGATAGCTTCATCAAGTGGAATATTTGCCTCTACATCTTCAGTCTTGAGACATAAGGGATCTAGCTTATCCAAGGGTTCCATTCCTTCTTCATTCTCTGAGTCATAGTACAAGGTATCATCAAAAGAATGAAAATGGCTTACCTCATTCTCTTCATCTTGTGCAGGAGGGATAGGATCTTGGAGAGCTTCATCAGACTGAGGAGCGATTACTGGTGCTTCATCCTCATAATTGACGTCTCTGGTTATATCTTCATTGCATTCTATTGGATTATGGGAGAGGTCTTGTTGCTCTTCAAGGGGTTGATAATGGTCTTCATAAACCTCGTCTCTTATATCAGAGGATTCTTGGCATTGATCATGATAAGCTCTCCTGAGATCTTCTACAATCTCAGTGGTGAATCCTTTATGGTGTAAGGTTAGCATGAGGTTTTGAAGGACATCTTCATACGTTTGGCAATCTGGCTTAGTAAGGTCTATAAACCTACTGGTGAGGTGTATGAAAGATGATATACTCCTGTCCTTGCAACAACTCTTAAAACGGTTTTGTAAGTAGGATGGCAGGGTGAGCAAAAACAATTTTATAAGAGCATCCTCTCCTCCCAACTTTATCTCACTCAAATACTCCAAAAAATTTACTATGTGAGGAGCTGGGAGGCCCAAAAATGTCGGAGAGTTGTTTAGCCATTTTGTATCAAAGTAATTTGGGTATCCTTGAAAACTTCTGAAATCAATACTTGGATACTTTTGTTCCCAGTGTGCCATGATCCCATAACTTGGAAATATCATAGAAAGTAAGGTGGCACCCTAAGAAATACTAGTGGAGTCACCAGATAATTTGCTTGAAATTATCAAAGGATAAGGGAAAACACACTAGTGGAGTCGCCAGGTAAGCTTGTAAGATAAGGTTTTGAGGCAAGGCTTACTGAAAAGGTTTGTCATCTGAGGAGAATTGACTCAGTGTTCCTCGGCAATGGCGCCAAAATGTTATCGCATAGTTTGTAGTTTAGGTTGAAGGGCTAAAGGATAAAGGTCAAACTGGCGAAACAAGAACCTTCCCCACCCAATGTCACCACGATGGGGAGGTTCTTTCTATTTAGGGAGGTTAGCCCAGGGGAGACGTCCTTGGTAACCTAGGGTTTTGAAGAGGCTGGGATACAAGGTCAGAGTTAAAGTTTCCCCTTCACAGGTTACCACCAAAATCAGAAGGTCCGGCTAATCAACCAATAATGAAGTATAGTCCCAAATGAGAACACCTGCCTGTAACAAATAAATAATAGAAAAATATATATATGCAGGCTATATACAAAGGGTTAGCACTTCATATAACCATCTCATATAATTTAAACAATATAAAGCAATAGATATTGATGAGATCAACGTTTTGCTAATTATCTATGGAAAGAGCATTAATTCATCAATAACTATCAAGATGGCAAAGCCGACAATATATTCAATCAAATAATCAATCGATAAATGCTTTAGATCATCACTCAATTGCTTATAAAAGTCAAGAGGTAGTTGCATAAAAAATAACCAACTATGACGTCAGCCTAGGTTAGGGTTAGAGTTAGTTAGTTAGGGTTTCAAGATTTAGGGTTTTAAAGAGTTGTTTTGTACACTAAAGCTTCAACGTTGGAGATCAAATAAGTGCCTTAGGGTATATGGAGTCAAAAATGAGGGCACAAGGTCTCGGGAGGATGATAACTTAGAGACTGGAAGGTAGGGTTCTATGGTGCTGCAAAGGCAGGGCCCTAGAATCAAAACCCTAGGGGAAAGAGGCTCACTCCGGTGTTGCTTAAGCAAGACCTCGTGCTCTTTCCTCCTCTAAATAGACTTGGCAAAATGGCTAGCTTAAAGCATAAATCTAAGGGAGAAAGTGTTGCAATGACAAGGCTTTCAAATCCTAGAAGATGAAACCCTAGGTGTAGGCAATCTAGGCCTAGGACGTCTCCTCTTTTCAACTTATAGACTTCAACGCTAGCTCAGAAGAAATAAAATAAGTGCAGCAACGACTAGACTCTATCTCTTTTCTTCAATGGCTGAAAAATATTTCTCAACAAGGGGACATGTAACAATAACCTACTTGTGTGCTTGTTACCTAGGGTTTTAAATCAGCAATACAATAAGAAAATGTAAGAAATTATACCTACAACCATTCATTTAAGAAGTTTTGCATGAAAATTCACTTACATGTCATGAAGAAAAGCACAAGCAAACCCTAGTTGTAAACCTTCCTTGAGAGAAATGCCATAAATGCCAAGAAAAATCCTCCAATAGCAAGTGCGCCTCACTTAAACACCAAAACTACCCTAGTAGGGCGCAAGAAATCAGATCTCACAAGAGTGTGAGTTGTGTTGTGTCCAAATGAGGGAAAAACATCCTCAATATATATCATCCAATGACCTTTAATTTAAAAATTAGGTCATTAAAACAGTCGACAAGGCTGACTACAAAAATCATACTGTTTTTACATTAACTTCTAAGTAAAAGACATAAATGAGCAAAATATGGGACGTCAAGCTCCTTTGAGGGAAACATTGGCCCTTTAGGGGCTAGTCCAGCATCCAGAAGTCAGACGTTAGCCCTTTTAGGGCTCCTCCAAGCTGCCACACGTGCCAGTAATCCAATCAAACTGCCACTCGCTCAAGATGACATCCAAGTCTTCGGGGTGATGTCCTGTCTATCAAGAGGAAAACGTTCCATCTGAAGTGGGTCAACCCCCCTAGGCTGGGCTCAACCAAAGTGTCCTGGGTGGAATGTCCTTCTTTTTCTCGTGTGCAAAGGCTCATCATATCACTGTCCTGTCTCTGCCCCTGATGGGATCCCAACAACCATCTGATGGGCTCTTCAACCCCATGGAGGTTCGAGCTAATCATCTCCCCATGTGTACCGGTCCACTGGTACCTGTCCGTCGGGCATTGTCCTGCACATCAAAAACTTCACCCTCCATGGGCTCATTAGTCCTCAGGATCATAACAATGTCAATCATATTTCATCATTAATTTTATCAAATGCATTCATAAGACCCCTAGCATATCATCTAATAGCTCAAAGACATTACACTGACCTACTATACAAAGTCGAAGAAAAGACAAAGTGCCCTGTTGGGCCAGCATCCATAAGAAGAGGAAATTTTCCAAAGGATATCATTCAAGCCATGTAACATGAGGTGGTATGGTCTAAGGATGTCCAGACACAGTGAAGACTAGGGGTAGGTATTGTCCGTGGGTGCCTTTGTAGGAGGCGAGCTGTACCTGTCATGGATGTAGTTCTTTCCAAGCCCTTTATTGCCTTTGTTCTTTCTTTTACTTATTACTTTTTCTTTCTTTTTGCTTCAAGGTCTGACTAGAGGACACTGCCTTGGCGTGGTGACCAGAGCTGACAGTGTTACCCACGAGTATTTTTGCAGAAATGATAAGGCTGGCTCATGATGAGACCCCCTTTCCCTTGGCCATGCAACCAAGGGTCACTGCCCTGGCATGGTGACCAGATAATGGAAATGTCATACTGCTAGATACCTATGAAGATAATGGGCCGACTCGTGATGAGATCTCCCATCCTCTTGGCTATGTCTTGTTTTATTATTTTTCTTTGGGTACCTTTTGTTTCTTATCGAGAGGCTTTTTATTGCCTTGTCGGGGATCCCTGGGCGAGGCATTTCTAGGTTTTATTTCCTATGGATTTTATCTTTTATCAACTGCTTTTACCTCCTGGGCCTTTATCCCCTTCTTCCCACATGACAAAGTGTAACCCCTCAAATAGGTCATCCTAATGCCCAAACTAGGGGAATGGGATGGATGAATGGGAGACAAGATGTGAAATGATAATATGGTGGGAGCGGGCGATGGCTCTTCAAATACCCCTTGGTGGCTAACCAAGACCTATGGATACAAGATTGCTAGGGCATCCCGTTAATCCCCCCAACCATGGTCAAGTGGGTTGGTGTAAGATCCAAGCAGTTGTCAGAAATGTAAGGAATCTGATGCACACATCTGAAAGTTATAATGATCAAACATGACACATACCATGATACCTGGACCAATTACCTCATGGAGCAAGAGTCTTCTCCGATGCAAGTCCAAGCCGATGGTGATGGATGTTGCTGCTGCTAACAGAGCATGTCTGATGAAGAAGAAGAAAGATGGTCCCTCCAGGGCCATGCTCAAGTCAATCCTGCTCTCGATACTCCATGTCTAGGACCCGTGGGCCTCGAGACATGATCTCCTAGTTATCCCTAGGAATCAGGGATAACATGGTCGAAATCTTCTTTATCCTCATCATCGGAAATCACCTCAATGAAATGTGCCTTGCCTTTACGCATGCATTTGTGCCCTAGCTCCCAAGGTTCCTTGCATGTGAAGTAAAGTTGCTTCCTCCTCAATTTCCTCCTAGTATTCTTGTCCATCCTACCTTTTCCTTTATCCACCCCCCTTTGATCTCTTCCCCCTTGGTTTATAGGTGGTCTAGGAGTAAATTTGGTTTTTGCTGCAGATCCCATCAAATATCTAGTCCTCCATATGGCCTCATGTAGGTTGGAAGGCTTAAAAGGCTTGGCCTAACTGCATAGGGGTTCCATCAACCCCTTAGTAAAGAGCATCAATAATCTATCATGAGACACATCTGGAACAATTATGGCCACCCTTTGAAACTCCTCTATATAGATCTTCGATGAACCAATTTGCATGAGTTGTGTGAGTTCCCTTAAATGTAACTTCAGATCTCCCTGATCAAACCTGTTAATAAGTCTCTGAGTGAACTCTGTGTAAGTAGTAATCTGATTATGACCCAAGGTAGTCATACCATGATACCACAAGTCATTAGCTTTTCCTTCCAAGTAAATGGTGGAAAACATAATGACATCCAATTCCCTCATGGGGTTAAGCTGCAAATAGGAATCTAATTTTTGCACCCAAGCTTGCAGAGTGATCCTGGAAGATCCATTAAATTATGGACTCTCCATCTTTCCTGCCTTGCGCTCTAGCTCATTATTGTTCCTCTGATAGTTCTTCGGTCTACCCCTGAACTTGATACCACAATACTGGTCCAAGGTAACCTGTCTCCGGAATCCTGCAATCAATGCTACATACTCTGTGACATACTCCTCAAAGTTGTCTTCTATCTAATTGAAGTGGTTATTTTGTGGCTGGCCATCCAGGAATGTGGCCATATAGGGTCTAGGAGTGGCTCTACTGTTTGTTGGCACCCTGGAAGGCCCCCCTCCAAAGCTCTGTCCCTCTATATGGTAGTGAGGATCCTGCTCATGATGATGTCTAGTCCCCCCTTAAGAACCACTCGCTTCTTTGTTCACATTATTATTTGGTCCATCCCCACCATGGTTCCTCTGCATAAGGAGAAGCAAAATATTCTCCTGGATAACATTCAATCTCTCCAGGGTCTCTCTGATATCAATCTGTCCCTTGCACATTGTCTCTTGAGTCTCTTGTAGATGGTGTTGAAGGGTGAACTGTGTGTTGTCTATGGAGCTCTTCAACTTCTTTGTTATACCTGCTAAAATCTGTGGCTCACTGTCATCACCTAATCCTTCCATTTCTTCCTCTGGTTCACCTGTTTGTCTCATGTGCCTTCCCATATAGATTCCATTGAAATTTTTAATGCGCTAATCCCCACAAGTTGGGAGGATTTAACAATCTGATACCACTGTAATGTTCCCAAGCCACTCCTTTCCTGGAAACTTAGGTTTTGGGATGAGTTTTTTGGGTTTTTGTTTGTTGTTTTATAGATCTGTCTTCAAGGCTTGCACTATGGAGCTTATATGGAGTTTCTAGTGTGCAAGTGAGAAGAATATAGTAATAAACACATCCCAATGAAAAGATACAAGATATTCAACACATTGGAAAAGCAACAACTTTAGATCCGATCTTTATTTAGAGAGTAGAAGATCTTGATACAATAGATCTGTAATAGTATAATTGAGATCTAACAACAAAGTTGATGATAACCCTCAAATAGCGCCAAGAAGAGAAGATACAAGCCTCCAAAGGCCAACCAAACACCTATAGGAAGATAAAAGATTAATGTATTTTTGTTAAATAACTAAAACCCCTCTCTCGAGTTGAGTTGCGCACTTCCTTGTGGCTGTATCTTACCCAGATTTCGACACTCCTATTCTAGGCCTCCAAAACCCTCCAAAATTGGTATAAAAGTAGATCAGGGGATTACAAATGCCTTGGAAAAGTATTCGGTTGATTGGAGGTGTTATGACACCTCAAATGAATGAATCTCCCTGATGCAGTGTGCCCTCCTCACTAGAAATCATGCTAAGCTCCAAATAAATCATATTCCAAGAAAACTGTCTCCAAAATTAGATCCCAATGGGTTTTGGACACCAAAACCTCCTCCTCTCTCCAGATCGAGTAGTTCTCCTTCAACAAGTGCGCCCTCTTACTGGAAAATCCCTAAAACTGCACATTACCTCTCTTCTCCACTATATGAGTAACCTGTAGCTGTTGTAGAATGGTGGGGAGGAATATTGCACCTGTGTGACCAAACTTGGACTAGGAGAGGTGGAATATTTTACCACCGAGCTGATCTCTAGGGTTTGTTATCCCAAAACCCTCAAAACGTCTTTGGCTCTAGAGGTCAAGATGCAAAAGTGAAAATGTCAAGAAATGAGGGGTGAGGCGCTCTCCTTTTTCCTTTATACCCCTATTCTAATTCTCAATTGAGTTAGTTGACCACCTTCTAAGGTTAACTCTTTACTTTTCATCATGTGGTATTTTTTCCACTTACTTTACCTTCTTCCCAAAAGTCATTTTTAAATTATAATATGGTGCTTAGGTGAATACTTTGGGGTCTCTTAGTCCCCATTTCTCATGAGACTATAGTATAGTGGGTACATATATACTACTAAGTCTCTGTAATCCTCTTATCAAGAGGTGGGGGACATTAAAAATGGAGTCAATCAATATAAAGCTCGCACTGAATCACTGAAACATAAGGGGTCTCATCTAAATTCGCCACTTGCTACCACCCAAAATGTACACTTGTCCCTGTGGTAAATGTATTGATGTCGACACAAGGGAGAGAGTCACTTAATAGGATGCCAATAATGTAAACACATGTCAAGTGCGAAGGAACACCAACATTAATGAAAATGGGTCCTAAGGTACAAGCAAAACCTGTCACTGTGAAAGATGTTATGAAGTCAAACAATGAAAGGAATCATCCAATCAAGGCCCAATGATACTCAACCTTGTCGGATGTGAGATTATTTCCAATGAGGCTAGCGACTACCAAGGCATTCTATTTCTGGGTCATCCGTAGATAGTGTGTGGAAGTTGATACATGATGACCTATTGAAAAGAAGAGGAACGATGTGTCTCTTGCCTCAATGTGAAGTGATAACTCAAGCAAATCAAGATGAAAGAACCAGGTACCATATTCCTATTTTTGGATGAGGGGGGCGACTGTCTCAAAGCATAAGACTTAATGATAAGAGATGAAGAGACAAGACATAAGATGGCTCAAGAATATCCCATGTCTCCTCAAACTACCCATCCTAAAGGCTCAATGTGTCGGGAACATGACGAACATGACCTGCATCCAGGCTCACTCTAATGATAGACACAAAGGCTTGACATGTGATAGATAGGCATTCAAATCTTGACCCAGGAAAGCACTAGTAATTAACCATTTAATCATTAAAGGAAAGACACACAAGACACGACCACATGTTGATATAAATGGTCAAAAATCAATGACACTTATGCAAAGATTTAAGTAAATAATTGAAGGTAAAAGACACTAGAAAAAGAAAGTAAATTGATGTCCTAACTACCAAAAATCAAGAAGGAAAGTCTGAAATGACAATGCGGAAAGGAAAGATAACTACCCTAGACCCAATTTTTTTTTTATTTGAAAATTGCCATGATTAAATCATCATACTCAAAGGACCAATGTAACCATGTATCCAAATGATTAGTCCGACGAGAAAGATTAACATAGTAAACCCTCCAGTGGAATCCACCGTGAAACCTCCTATGTGAGAAAGATGCCTTAATGTATTTGCGAGTGAAGGCATAATTGAAAGTTGTTAGTTGATTGAAGGTTGTTGGTTGGGGTTTAGAACAAAGTATTTCAACAATAATAAGTGTGAATGCATGAGACGAAAAACTCTTAGAATCTACTTGTTGAAATCCCTCCATCATCCTGAGCTCAACTAGGTCATAATGAACCTTGATATCCAAGACCTAATCAATCTCAGGATCCTGAAGAACAATCTCGGTATGTAGAATCGTAGACAAAGTGTAAGGGACATCATCCTCTGGTTGAACCAAAAGTGGCTCCTCCTACTGTAATGGAATTTGATCAAGTTGTTCTTGAACCACTGCTGTGATAGGCAATGATGAAGCCTCTACTAGGATGGGCATAGATGAAATCACATGTTGAATGATCTCTACTTGGTTAACCTGTGGTTCCTCTTGAAAATTTTCATCTTCACTAATGAGAGGTGTTATCCCCATTTTGTGGATAACTAAGGAATTTACATCTCGAGGCCCTCAGGTTGCAGATATGGAGTGCCAAGAGGCCACATGACCAACAGTATCCCTTTTGCACAGCCATAGACCCACACTTTCCACCACATTGATCCAACACTTGGTCATCGTCCACACCAACTTGCCACCACATGTCACTTGGCTCTTTCTCTGTGCGGTACAAATCATGTATGATGGTGGGTATCATTTCAATATTTGAGGCATTTTAATTTGTGTATCAGAGGTTATTTTCTATTATGAGACATTTGCTTTGGAAACTATGCCTTTTACCTTGTTTAAATGTTGGTGGTTTGCTTGGGGCACTCAAGTAGATGGTCACCCTTAGGATGGGATGTTTTTGGGAGCTTCCTTTGATGAGTCATCGTGCCACTACGGACCATACTTACCACTTTCCATCATTATTTCCCCTCATGACATCATCTCTTGGGATTTTGGGGTATACTGACCCTAGAAGACCATTCCTCATTTCATGGGAAGAAGGGGCTGGAGGCCTAGAGGGGAGTTAGTTGGAAAAAGATAAAATCCTAATGAAAGAACCTTCCAGATGCTTCGCCCAGGGGATCCTGAGAAAGCAATGAAAAGATTCTCCATAAGAAAATAAGGACCCCATGAAAATAATAAAGAAATACGGTTAAAGGATCAGTTTAGGATAGGGGGTCTCATCACAAGCCAAACTATCACATCCATGGGTATCTAACGGTATGGCATTACCATTTCTGGCCACCACACCAAGGTAAGGACTCTCAGTTGCATCGCTGAGGGAAAGGGGGTCCCATCATGAGCTAGCCTTCTCATTTCCGTGAAAGTACTTGTGGGTGAAACTTTTGATATCTGGTCACCATGACAGGGAAGTGGCCTCCAACTCACCCTATGCTATATTGAAATAAAATACAAATAAATAAAGATAAAAGACAATTAATGGACTTAGAAAAAATGCATTATGGACGAAGGTGAAATACACCTTCCACAAAGGCACCCATAAATGAGATACTATGGACCCTTGCATATCATGAACCCCATTCCCATTGAGTACTTCCCCCATCCATTCCACTTCATTCACATGACTCAGTTAGGGTTGTTCCTAGACTTAGGGGGTTTGATCCATTGAAAAGAAGTACCATGACAACCTTCCCACAACCAAACTTGGAAAAACGTCCAGTTTCTTAAGCACATGTTTGTATGATGTAATCCTGGTATACATGCTTTATTGGCTCTTTTATTGACTTGATTTACTCATCATGATGCTTTGAATTGATATCCTTGGAGGGCATGTATAGGTTGGTGGCCAGTTTTGGAAGAACAAACCTAGCTTGGGATTACATGAGGGCAAGCAACCCACGGGATGGATGACATAGACCCACATCCTAGATGACAAAGAGATGCTTTTGGAGGCCTAGGAGATAGTTGTATAGACATATCCCATCTTTTGCATGCCAAATGACTTTTCTAGAAGGGGAAAAACGTCACTCCCTAGGGGCTTAACGTCACATTTGAGGGGCATATGGTGGTTGATTATGAATCAGAGAATGCCACATGGCATTTTGAGGTGGAGAGGCTTCATATTATTGTCACATGGCCTTTGGAGGCCCTACTTTGCAGCCCAACTCCAACAACTTGCTCAATTTTCCAAAACGTCCTCCTTCGAGGGATGACGCCACCTTTGTTTTAGGGTTTTAAATGTGTAATATGGTTTTAAATTATTGTAAAGGAGCAATACAAGGGTTGTTATCCCCTTGTCTTGTGTTTTACCCTAATATTATGGACAATTGTGGACAAACTATGTTTAGGAGGATGATATAAATTGAGATCACCTCATTTCATTTTCATTAAAACATAAATCTCCATTGTGAGAGTCTCTTGGATTGAAATTTTCATTCTCTTTGGCTAGTTCTCTCTCTTGTATTTTTGTTTATGGCTATGTCTTGGTTATGGTTGATGGAGATGGTGTGCTAGACTTGAAATGTTTTCTTCATTGATTTTTTGGTGGTTAGTCTAGATTTTATTGTCTTTTAATGGTTGAAGGTGTCATTTATTTAATTGTATTATAATTTGTACAAGTTAAAGGTTCTATTTGCTTGATCCAAGTAGGGAGAATAAGGGCATACACCCCTACTTGTGTTTCCACCATTTTATTGCTAAGGGAATATTGCTTCATAAGGGTTTACTAAGAGGAGTATAATTGCATACACCCTCCTAGTTAAAACCCTAGCTAAGAGAAGTTGGCCTTGGGGAGTAAAAGGGTTTACACCCCAAGGAATTAGCCTATCAAGATTCTTCATATTCTCTTGAATCCATTAACCCTTTCTTAAAGGCACTAGTCATTTACTTATTGCACGGGAGAAATAAATTGTTGCCTTTGGGATTCTTCCTCCCTTAGGGCATCCTATTTCTCCCATAATTTTTTTATTGTTGTAGTAAAACTAACCTACAACCATTAGCATTGCTTTAAACTCTAACCCTAACCGCTAATATATCACAAACTAACCCTAGACTAACCCTCTAACTTTGCTAGTTTAACCTACTAATGTAGGTGAATCTATTGGGCTAGATTTTGGAACTTTTTGATGGTAAAATTTGTTGTTGTACTTCATTGAATGCTACATCAATAAGGCTGATATACTGCTGCATAAATTTATTTTTATGAAAACCATGTTAATTCAGTCTTGAAGTGATATTTTCGGTCCACATTGGTTACTAGTTTTATTGCTCACATAGCTAACTAATATAGACCTTTTACTTGTTAATTTGGATGTAATCTATGGTTGATTTACTAACTTGTATGTTGATGTATTTTATGGAAAACAAGCTTAAATTTCTGAAACATGAGTATAGTTGGATGAAAAAATGTCTTTTCTTGTGTCTTGGGTAGATACAGGTGCACCAAAAACTATCTCTTTACTCAGTATCCATTTACCTCTCTTTACTTACCATTTTCAACCAATCTATTCTTCCATCATGTGACCTTCCGGGGGACTTCTCCTTACACCTACCTTCATCCTTCCCATTCCCCCTAGGGTCTTTGAGATCGCCTCCTAGGAGTGACCTTAGTCACCCCTCAAGTGCGGGACCTACATCGAGGTGACATTGGGTGTAGCACATGATTTTGTGGTTGGGTCGGGCTTTACCCAACCTACAACTTGTGCTATAACAAGATGAACCAATGAACACCCCTGAGTATTCAAATCTTCACGTTCATCTTCTTGGAACTTTGCATGTGACTCAAATGATGCAACTATTGGTTCTGAATCATCTAAACGTGGGCTATGATCATCATGGTTATATCTGGGAACCTGACATGGTGCAAGTTGTGGTTCATCTTTAATAACAAGGATCTCCTGCACTTCTTCAACAATTGGTAGTTGAAATTCATGGATCAAAATAAAACCGTAGGCTACAATAGAATGTCCTTCTAACTTAATAGCGACAACCCGGGCCTCATCTAGTTTTTGAGGTTCCTTATTCCTGAGGAAAATACCAAAAATACAATCAAATTCCTTACGATATTAAGTTAAAGTGTAAGCATTATTATGCCTTATAATAGTAGGGATTTTATAATAAGTCTTAGAAAAATGAGCATTAAAATCAATGAAATTCTCATCCCCATTCTTTTTAATATTATCAAAAACATTAATTAAGAAAAAATTGTCATGTTTATCTGCCCATCTTTTAATGAACTTCACTTGGAATATATGCCATTCATCAATGGAGGATTCCAGAAGGTATTTGTACCATATTTGTGCCTCCCCCTCGAGGGTTGACACAAACATACTCATCGCCACATTTTCATGTTCCACCTCAA
Organism: Picea engelmannii; assembly: GCA_009831015.1. NCBI lineage: Eukaryota > Viridiplantae > Streptophyta > Pinopsida > Pinales > Pinaceae > Picea > Picea engelmannii. The sequence continues at coordinate 22,900 of ML835012.1, forward strand.
AAGCATCCAACAACTTAGAAAATTAAGCCAAGTGATCCTCATAACCTCCCTGCAAACAAAGGTAAGCATTTAATATATTTATGTGAAGGAAGGTCATGAGGATAGTATGGAAATGAAACAAAACTCAGTGGTTCAAATTCATAGAATCTCCACCTTCCTGATGGCCTTATGGATGCAACCATGTTGTTAATTCGAGATAGAAAAAAGAACAACTGCTAACCTACTATTAGCTTGAGATAAAAATAAAACAAAAAATGAATATGCTGAAGTTACACTCACCATAGTTCTCATCGAAAAGAACTTACCAAAAAAATCAGTGTGCCTACCAACTTCGCAAGGATCTCCTGGTGAAAGAATAGTCTTGTTTCGAGAAACAATGTTAGGGTTTGTTCAAGCTCGGAACTAGACCTTGTGCAAGAATCAAAACCGAAAGATCTTATTGTGTAAGTCCCTTGTCGATTTGTCTATGTATCCTGTGGAGTAATCATGTGAGTTAAAGAAAATAAACCAATTAAAATAAAAACTCATCGATGTCGTTGTTACCAAGGCTTGCGTTCCCTTGCAACAACGCTAATTTGTTAGCAGACTTTTCCACCTTCCAATTGAGCTGATATATCTAAAAAAATAATGATGAAAGAGTAGCTAATTAAAGGAGAAAAGCCCCAAATTTTCATGGAATAGATCGCTCTCCGTTTGGGCTGGTGCTTGCCAGCGTCAGGGGGGAGTTCCTAGGGTGATTTGTTGTTGTCTTAAGGTCTGACTTTCTGCAAATAAGACAAAAAAAATGGTTGATATGTCTTGGAAAGCATGTTAATTCCGCCCAAGACGTGGGTAAAATATAGTTTTGTTTGCTTGGAAGGATCCCGCTGTTATCGGACTAACTGGTAGGTGCGGACACTAACAGATCTCCCTAGATCCACTTGGATCTAGAACAAAACAGGACATGACATGACTCTTTCCCTAAGTTTTAACCATTGAATTAGTTAGTAGGGAGGGAACAAGTAACATACCTTTGTATCGCTTCCTAGGGTCTCTGTTGCTACCGCTTCGCTCCGGTGCTCTCGTGAGGTCAAGACCAAGACAACACAAACCAACCAAAGTGAAGATAGCAAAACATATTCAACTGTCAACCTATGTGTATGATCAAGGAATTACACAATAAAGTGAGAATGAATTTATGGGAAAAGGACATGCCACTGTTATCATATTAATCGAAAGTAGAAGATACAACCTGATCGCCTTGATGTCGCAAGCTTCCTTTCGGTGGCTCTTGGCTCCTCCACACACACACTTGCTCGATCCTTGTATGAAGAAGATCAAATCCCTCTTGATAGACTTGCTAGAGTCTCCAAGCTCCTGTTCAAGCTAAGTCCTTCACACAATTCTTTCACCAATTCTCCAATGAATCTTGCTTAACCTTTTCCATGAGAATTCCATCATTATATAAGAGAGAATGAGATGGTTACTTGGATAAGAATGATCCCACATTATCAGGGAAACTAGTACAAGGATAACCATTCGAATGGCAACCCATTCTTCTAGAAGATTCCCTTCTAGAACCATCGAGACTTCATTTTTTTCCAAGCTTTAGAACAAGTTCGCACCCTAGCTATGTAGCACAGTGCGAGAAGTTCGCACCCTAGCTGAAGGCAGCCTACGAGAATGGGTCATTCTCGCACCCTAGGATATTAGCAACCTGCGAACTCTCTTCAAAAGTAAGTTTTCTGGGAAGAGATGAATGTCACTTTTCTCAGGAGAAAGTTCTTATGAGGAGCTTGAGTACACCATCATCAATACACCATCAAGATTGAACAAAATCATGGGTAACTGAATGCCCCCCAAAGTATGAGGTCGGAACCAGTGATAGCCGAAAGACTTTGTAAACTGCATGTGTGTGTCGGAAACCAGGAGCACACCTAATCGGAAACCTGTGAACAACCAAGCATCTGCAGAATATCAAATATACTAATTCTAAGGTAGGCATTCCCATACTCAGATCACAGACGGATGACATTATAGACATAGGTCATGGCCACCAATCATCACTGTGGATCCATGCCGTCAAAATATAGCATAGCCACCAAGAATACACTGTGAATCTATGTGAGAAAATTCAAATTGAGATGACATAGCCATGAGACATACAAAGTGGATCTATGTGTCGCAAATTATACATACTTCATTGCAACTTGGACAAATAGATGATATCCAGGGTCTTCAATCTCGTTGCCCAAAAGTACGGATCTAACCATGTAATTACATGTGTTGAAGTCGAACATGGCAGAAACCACTTGATTACCAGTCATTGATGAAACCGTTAACAAGTGCGAGGGAAATCACCATTAATGTCAATGAATCCCAAGGTACGCTAGTACAATCCATCGAGTGTGAATGAATGAATTGAGGTCGAACATTTGACGGAATCTTTCGATTAGGGGTCAATGATGTAAACCCACTGTCAAAAGCGAGGAAACCTACCATTGAGACATGCAAGTTCTAAGGTACTAAAGAATTTCTAAGTCTTGTTTCCGGATAATGAGCTGAAGTCGACGGAACAAAACTCGTCACAGGAGGGCTTTGATGTATCCCCCATCAATGACACGAAATGAGTAACAGATTTTGAAGGTGAAACAGAGTATGATGTAAGTTGGACTGGACACAGGTAAGGCCGACACGAAGAGAATGGACAACTGCAGATGGTTGACTCAATAGAGGTTTCAGATGAACTTCTCTTGAACATATGAACGACACGACTAATGATTTGGCAGCATTGACTCAGAGACGACACAGGGTATGACCTTGTAGCAAATCTAATGAGAGACAAATGGATTTCCCAAACCAGCTTCAAATATATTGAATAGGGGGTGTCATGTTCAAGAGCGACACTTACTGCCAATCAATATGAAGACGAGAACATATCCCTTTTAACACATATTTCATTAAATTTGGAAATATTCAGTGGATCTAGAATTTTAGAACTTTATCTAGATTGAGTTTTTTCAAAAAAGGAATTAGAAAATCATTTAATCCATTACTTTGAATGTATATATTCACCATTTTTTT
>ML835012.1:36421-48991 GCA_009831015.1 Picea engelmannii
TTTACATGCTCCTAAGAAGGGAATTTATATGTTTTAAAGTTAAATTTATAAGTTGCATCATCTATTATAGAAAATAGTTTGTGGACTAGTGTCATTAGAGGTTTCTTCATGTGAATGCCAAAACTCTATTAGAAATGAAAAATCAAAGCATGGTAAATTGGATGATGAGCCAAAAAAAATGATTATAATTTGGACTCATGAATATTGTGCAATTGACAAGAAAATTAGAAGGCACAATGTCTACACTAGAATGTGGGGTGCTAGATTTAGTGCATAGTTATATTTGTCGTCCTAAATATGTAGAATATGTATGTTGGATGATTTTTTTTAGAGCTTTCCTTGATGCTTTTAGCAGAAAAAATTGTATTTATTAGTCTAAAATGGTTGGTGCATTTAATGTTTTTCCACAATTTCAAGCAATGGCTGAAAAGCAGTTGGAGCCCTCAAATTATTTTGCAAGAAAGCTAGCATAATGAGGATCTCATGAGTCATAACCATGAGGGAAATCTAGTGTGTTGAAACATACCTTGAATTTTTTATTCTTAAGGATAAAAGATTTGTATTTTTTGAGTCCTTGCATTTTTCAAATTTCTTAAAACAAGAATTTCATCACCTATAAATTCGCGATGCCTGTTATTGTTTATTTTTGGACAAGGAAGGAAAAAAATCTAAACGAATATAAGTTTTGCAACACTATTTCAAACAATCCTTTAAATGGGCAGTGATTTAAAATTTAAGTTTTAATTTAAACCTGAAATCGGGATTCAGAGTTTTGCGTAAACAAATGTTTAACGCAAATTGAATTGCGAAATCCCGATCCTCAATTTCCCGATATGTTAAAACTTAATTAAAACATAATTTTCTTAATTTAGAATTAAAAAGGGTTTAAACATTAAGTTAATCACGTCGCGAAATCGGGATTCACGGTTTTATAAGAGCAAATAATCTTGTCATCGTGTTTCTCGATTTCCCGATTTCATGATACATTTAATCCTTAATTAAAGTTTTGAATTAATCTAATAACTACTAATAATGATTAAGAGTTAATTAATTACATCGCGATATCGGGATTCATGATTTTATGAGAAGCATGTTTCATGTCATCAGATTTCGAAATCTCGATCCCCGATTTTTCGATTAACGAAATCCCGAAAAGCTCTAATATTGATTAATTAAGATACTAAAAACGTTTTAATTTAAAATTATACATCGCGATTTCGGCAATCGGGGTTCTTCGACGACATATTTCCTCGACATAAAAAATTTCGAAACTCCGAAAAGCAGATTTTCAAATTTAATTCAAGATCAACGCTAATTAATCATCCTTCTAAACAAGGCTTAAAGTTAAACTTTCTTTGAATGTCATTTAATGCGTCATTGTCCAATTTAGTAAGTTTCTATTATATTTGAAAACACCGAGATAGCATAAGTACAAACATTAAATGCATATCTTCGGAAATATCTTTTGCATTAAGAGCCTTAACTTCGTAACAGAGGTACAAATTTCAATGTTTTTATGATATATTTGAAATAAATATTTGAAACGTCTGTATTATCATTTCAAAGCTAAATCACTCTCTATTACAGGTTTTCAAGTTAAACACAGAGCTATGGCACCCAAAAATGCGTCGAAGAAAAATGAAGATCAACCATACGGTGATATTATTTCCGATACTACTGCATTCGGAGTACACTCTGTTAAATCATGGAATGGAATTTTTGAAAAATTGGAGGATGAGCTTAAATATGCAGCCACTGATTTGGAAAATCACCTCCGAGATATTGCCGTGTCTGAGCTTCATAAGGTTGCTGCATGTTCGAGACTTGTGCCATATATCGATATGATCGGTTGGGCACTGGAAAAAGTAGATGTCCCGACCAGAAGCATTCTGAATGAGAAAGGAGTTGTCATCGACTCATTCAGGCCTGAACATATTCAAGTAATGTATAAGCTCTCGCCCAATTATAGACACATTTTTAATTTTGAGTTTTTAGCCGAGTTTCAAAGAAAAGAGTGCATTGAAGCGGGCCAAACATACCCTGACATGATTAAATGATGGGCCAGAGATGAAAACAAGTTTAGGGCTGATTTACATGGAATTTATGCCACAGCTTCCTTAAACGAATATATGGTTTATGTAGCAATGATGTTATGTAGACTTTTCGGGAGAAAGGATCCTTGTCATTTTCATGCAGAGTGGACACCTTTTTTAGAGGAAGTTTCAGAGGGACGCAGTTTTAATTGGCACAAAATTTTGTCAGATAACCTCACATCAGAGGTTGTGAATTACAAAGTAGCTAGGTCAAAAGGACAACCTGTGTCTTTTTATATGTCATCTTATATCATGGATGCCATTTGTTTTATGACTCCTTTCCCACTAATGAATTGGAGTTGGAATGTTTCTTGTCCAGAGCCTGTTCATAAGTACCACTCAGCTCTCCGGGAATAAAAAGCAAAAGATGTTTTTTATGATGTTTGTCATTATGTAATTATCCCTCTGCACAAAATATTCTTTGGATGTGAACCCCCTCGCATATCTAATACCATCATAGAAAACCTCAAATCAGTTGCTGACTGGTTCATTGAGGAAAATTTTTCCTATGTTAGGGTTTATGGCTGTTCCATTCCGCCTCACGCACTCCCAAAAATTTTACTAGACAGGTTGATATGTAGAGAAGTGGCTTATCAGTTAGTCAAGGGTGGTATTGGGTTAGAATTAAAAGCTCAGCAGAAAAAAAACATGGCCATCTTTTCCTGTTTATATCGGAAAATTTATTTTATTAAACTTAGGCCATTCTAAGGCAGAGGCCGAGTCGTTGGATGAAGTGAAATTAGCAAGCATAGAGCACAGGAAACACGACCCTTAACAAATAATCAGTTGGCATTACATACAATGTAATTTAAAAGCATAAGAACATGAAATTTCAGTTTATGATGATGTTTTCAAAAATACTAAATCGTATGAAGAAGTGTAGAACAGAGTGCAAGCCTTGTCACCTAACACACAGGTGGGGTTTGCATCTTTTCAAAGACATAGACGGAGCTACCTGCCAAAGATTTTACAAGGTGAAATGTCAACTTCATTGCCTGAGCAAGAAACAACTCCTTCGGGGTTTGAAACTGATATACAGGATAAGTCAAGTGACAAAGATAAGTTGAAAGATCCTGAAATACCTCCTCAGAACACAGAGGGTTCTCAGACCAAAGAACCAGAGACGGAAAAGAGAAAAGAAATAGAAACAAGTCCAATAGTTCTCGATGATATTCCAGAAAATGTTGGAGGAACAACTTCAAAGGAAATTGGCAGTCCTATCACAACATTGACTCCACTACAGTCTAATTTCGGAACCCCTCATGAAGGAGTTTTATATGTAAGTGACTTAGAGTCAATCTCCAGAGATGAAATCCCCTCATCTGATTATTTTTTTAGTAAAAAAAGAAGAGTTGTCTTAAAACAAGAAATTCATCCTGTAGGAGAAAGAACGATCAAAAGACATAAAATTATCATTGATGGAAAGAAACTCAATGAAGGAGAATTCGCTACAGAGTTAGCAGGAACCATGGGTGCTATAACATCAGCTAACATGTATTCTGTAGGAAATCTAATAACTATGATTGAGCAAAATGATCAAGAAATAATGCAGTTGCAGGACAGATTAAAAGAAAATGAAAGAATTATTGGCTGGGGAATACAAAAGGGTCTAGAACAAGCTAGACTCAAAGACATGCAAGAAATCCAAAAGTTGAATAAAAACTTGGATGAAGCAAAACATATGATATAGATTACTCAAGAACAGGTTCAAAAGCTGGGCGATGAAAATAAATTTTTGCAAGATAAGATTATTTCAATTGCTAACCAGGTAATTGAAATCGAACAGTTCAGGACTCAAGCAACATAAATATATACAAAAATAGAAGAGGAACAACAGAAAATATTTTGCAATCTGGAAATGATCCAGAACTATTTTCAGGAATCAAATAGGTCCATGGAACAGGTATTCCAGAAAGAAACATAAGCTAAAGCGGCAAGGAATTCTTTTCAAAAGGTAATAACTTCTTTACAAAAAGAAGAAATTGGAAAAACCCAGAAATTACCCATTTCAGAACAAGTAAAAGGAGATATAATGATAAAAGTTTGGGAATCAAAATTGACAGAATATAAAAGAATTACAAAAGGAATTAATGAAGATTGTCAAAGGATCTTCAATCTTATTGAAAAAGATTCAGTAAATATCGGGACAGATGGTTTTTCTGAGTTATTAAACGAAGTCAACATTACCAGTTATCAGCTGAAGTCAAAAGAAGAACTCGAGGAAAGGAAAGAATAAATTTCAAATATTAAAATGGTCAACATTGCAGAAATAGATAAGTGGATGATAGCTTCAAGTTCAAGGTTGGAAAAAGTTAAATTCACAGTGAAAACAATAGAAAGCCAGTTGCCAGGCTTACAGAGAAGATTTTTCTCTTTTGAAGCAAATGAAGTACCTGAGGTTCCTATGGTTTTGGTAAACTTTTTGGAGAAATATGTTCAATGCGTTGAAGCAGAGAAAGAAAGTTCATCAACGCAAATTTAAAATTTTGTAAATATTTTTATTTTTTAGAACTTTGAAAGAAATTGTAAACGGTTGACATTAGTTTATGTAACCGTAATATTAGGAAGTTGGTTAGTTACCAACGAAAAAAATTTGATAAAAAGGTATAAATATAGTTTCAAAAGGCTGAAATAGGGCTTCAAAAATTTTGGAGAAGGCAAATTTTTGTAAGATCAACTTTGAAGTTCATCGGAATATAAACCGCAAACAAGATTCTGGATCCTGCAACTTTGTGACTATGTTTCTTCCCCTGTTTATCATGCTTTGTTAAATTTTCCTTTAATGTGTGTTTCTAACGAGTAAATCAATTTGAATTTATATTCATTGTTGTTTATTATTTCAGGTTGGTTTGGATGTTGAATGTATTACAGTCTTTTCTCTGAAATTACTTTAGTAATTTTAAGACCTGTAAAACTTTTTGTTCCTTAATATTCAACTCTGTTAGAAATCTTGTTTTTCTTTCATCATTGTTAATTGAAATATAAAATTCTTTCTAGATAAAAGCCTTATATTTCTCTGTATTGTGTTTCATTGTTTACAATTTCAAAATTGTTACAAAACCAGGAAACGACCTTGAATGTGTTTTTTACATTACTGTTTTAGATTTTAAAGTTGTTTTTATTAATATCATCTCTGAAAATATGAAGTAACCAATTGATAAAAAACCCATTTACAAAACTTTAAAACCCTATCACCCATGACAGTCCCTAGTGGCAGACAACCTAACGTAGAACCTGGTCTTCAGGATCAAACCAGCATCGCCCTAAACTTATTTAATACTATTCTACAAACAATGACCAATAGGGCTGAGTTAGAAAGATCATGGGCTGTTATTGAACGTGACATTAGCATCCAAGCGCAACAGGAAGCAAGACAGAGACAGTTGAGAAACTGAATTTGATCTAGCCTTTCTTTGTTTCTTTATTCTAAAACCTTCTTATAAAAATATTTTTTTTGGATGCCTTTAGAATAAAGAAACAAAGAAAGACTAGATCAGATTCAGTTTCTCAACTGTCTCTGTCTTGCTTCCTGTTGCTCTTGGATGCTAATGTCACGTTCAATAGCAGCCCATGATCTTTCTAACTCAGCCCTATTGGTCGTTGTTTGTAGTGTTGTTCCTGAGTTTATGTTTTAAGGCTATAAAACATACCGTCAAGGCATTCGAAACAGATTTTTATGATAAGACTTTAAAATAAAGAAACAAAGGAAAACTAGATCAGATTCAGTTTCTCAACTGTCTCTGTCTTGCTTCACGTTGCTCCTGGATGCTAATATCACGTTCGATAGCATCCCACGATCTTTCTAACTCAGCCCTATTGGTTGTTGTTTGCAGAATGATGTTAAATAAGTTTAGGGCAATGCTGGTTTGATCCTGAAGACCAAGTTCTACGTTTGGTTGTCTATCACTAGGGACTGTTATGGGTGATAGTATTTTTTAAAGGGTTTTGTAAGAGAGTTTTTATCGATTGGTTACTTCAGATTTTCAGAGATGATATTAATGAAACAACTTTAAAATTTGAAACAGTGATGTAAAAACACAATCAAGGCCGTTTCCTGGTTTTGCAACAATTTTGAGGTTGTAGATAATGAAACACAATATAAAGAAATATAAGGCTTTTATCTTGAAATAATATTATACTTCAAGGAACAATGACGAAAGAAAAACAATATTTCTAACAGAATTAGATATTAAGGAACAGAAGGTTTATAGGTCTTAAAATCACTAAAGTAATTTCAGAGGAAATACTATAAAACATTCAACATCCAAACCAATCTGAAACGATAAACAACAATGTATACAACTTCAAATTAATTCACTTGTTAGAAACAGACATTAAGAAGAAAATTTAACAAATCATGATAAATAGGGGAAGAAACATAGTCACAAAATTGCAGGATCCAGAATCTTGTTTGTGATTTCGATTCCGATAAACTTCAAAGTTGATATTACAAAAATAGGCTTTCTCCAAAATTTCTGAAGCCCTGTTTCAGCCTCTTGAAACTATATTTATACATTTCTATCAAAGTCTTTCGTTGGTAACTAACCAACTTCTTAATATTTCGGTTGCATAAACTAATGTCAATCATTTACAATTTATTTCAAAATTATGAAAATAAAAGTATTTACAAAGTTTTAAATTTGTATTGAAGAACTTTCTTTATTTGCTTCAATGTATTGAACATATTTCTCTAAAAAGTTTACCAAGACTTTAGGAGCCTCTGGTACTTCATTTGCTTCAAAAGAGAAGAAACTTCTTTGTAGGCCTGGCAACTGGCTTCCTATCATTTTATCTGTGAATTTAACTTTCTCCAATTTTGAACTTGAAGCTATCATCCACTTATCAATTTCTGCAATGTTGGCCACTTTAATATTTGAGATTTCCACTTTCTTTTCTTCAAGTTCTTCTTTTGTTTTCAGTTGATACCTGTTAATGTCGATTTCTCCTAACAACTTGGAAAAGCCATCTGTCCCGATATGTACTGAATCTTTTTCAATAAAATCGAAGATCTTTTGACAATCTTCATTGACTCCTTTTGTAATTCTTTTATATCCTTCCAATTTTGTTTCCCAAACTTTTATCATTATATCTCCTTTCAACTGCTCTGAAATGGATAATTTCTGTGATTTTCCAGTTTCTTCTTTTTGTAAATAAGTTATTATCTTTTGGAAAGAATTCCTTGCTGCTTTAGCTTCTTTTTCTTTTTGCACTACCTTTTCCATAGACCTCTTAGATTCTTGAAAATAATTTTGGATGATCTCCAAATTACAGAATATCTTCTGTTGTTCTTACTCAATATTTGCACATATCTCTGATGCTTTAGTCTTGAAATGTTCCATTTCAATCACTTGATTAGTAATTGAAATGATTTTATCTTGCAGAGATTTATTTTCATTGCCCAGCTTTTGCACTTGTTCTTGAGTAACCTGTATCATGTTTTTTGCCTCATCCAAATTTTCATTTAACTTTTGGATTTCTTGGATGTCTTTGAGTCTAGCCTGTTCTAGACCTTTTTGTATTCCCCAGCCAATAATTTTTTCATTTTCCTTTAATCTATCCTGCAGCTGCATTATTTCCCGATCCTTTTGCTCTATCATAGTGGTTAGATTTCCTACATAGTACATGTTGGTTGATGCTATAGCACCCATGGTTCTTGCTAACTCTGTAGCAAATTCTCCTTCATTTAGCTTCTTTCCATCAATGATAATTTTATGTTTTTTGACCGTTCTTTCTCCTACATGATGTAATTCCTGTTTCAATACAGCTCTTCGTTTTTTACTGAAAAAATAATCAGATGAAGGAATTTCATCTCTGGTGATTGGCTCTAAATCACTTACATATAGAACTCCTTCATGAGGGATTCTAAAAGTTGACTGAAGTGGAGTCAATGTTGTAATAGGACTACCAAGTTCCTGTGAAGCTGTTCCCCCAACATTTTCTGGTATATCATCAAGGTCTATTGGGATTGTTTCTATTCCTTTTCCCTTTTCTGTCTGTGTTTCTTTGGTCTGAGAATCCTCTGTATTATGAGGAGGTATTTCAGACTCTTTCAATTTATCTTTGTCATTTGCATTATACTGAATAATGGTTTCAAACCCCGGAGGAATTGTTTCTTGCTCTTGTGCTGATGTTGACATTTTGCCTTGTAAAATCTTTGGCAGACATTGTCGTCTATTTCTTTGAAAAGATGCAAACCCCACCTGTGCATCAGGTGACAAGGTTTTCACTCTGCCCTGAACTTCTTCATAAGATTTAGCATTTCTAAAAACATCATCATAAACTGAGACTTCATGTTCATATGCTTTCAAACCACATTGTGTGAAATGACGACTGATTATTTGGTATGGGTCGTGTTTCCTATGCTCTATATCTACTAATTTCACTTCGTCCATTGATTCGTCTTCTGCCTTAGAATGGCCTATGTTTAATAAAACAAATTTTCCTGGATAAACAGGAAAATATGGCCATGCCTTTTTCTGTTGAGCTTTTAATTCTAGCCCAATACCACCATTTACTAACTGATAAGCCACTTCTCTGCATATCAACCTGTCTGGTAGAATTTTTGGGAGTGCATGAGGCGGAATGGTACAGTCATAAACCCTCACATAAGAAAAATTATCCTCGATGAACCAGTCAGCGACTGTTTTGAGGTTTTCTATGATGGTATTAGAAATACGAGAGAGTTCGCATCTAAAGAATAATTTGTGCAGAGGGATAATTACATAATGACAAACCTCATAAAAAGCATTTTTTGCATTTTCTTCCCAGAGAGCTGAATGATACTTATGAACAGGCTCTGGACAAGAAACATTCCAACTCCAATTCATACATGGGAAATGAGTCATAAAGAAAATGGCATCCATTATATAAGCTGACATATAAAAAGACACTGGCTGTCCTTTTGACCTAGCTGCTTTGAAATTCATAACCTCTGATGTAAGGTTATCTGATAGAATTTTGTGCCAATTGAAACTGCGTCCCTCTGAAACTTCCTCTAAGAAAGGTGTCCAATCTGCATGAAAATGACAAGGATCCTTTCTCCCAAAAAGTCTACACAACATCATTGATGCATAAACCATATATTCATTTAATGCAGTTGAAGCATAAATTCCATGTACATCAGTCCTAAACTTGTTTTCATCTCTGGACCATCCTCTTATTATGTCGGGGTATGTTTGGCCACCTTCAATGCACTCTTTTCTTTGAAATGCATCTACAAACTCAGAGTTAAAAGTGTGTCTATAATTGGGCGAGAGCTTATACATTACTTGAATATGTTCGGGCCTGAATGAGCCAATGACAGCTCCTTGTTCGTTTAGAATACTTCTGGTCGGGATATTTACTTTATCCAGAGCCCAGGTGATCATATTGGTATATGACACGAGTCTTGAACGTGCAGCTACCTTATGAAGTTCAGTCTCAGCAATATCTCGGAGATGGTTGTCCGCACCAGTGTCCGCATATTTAAGTTCATCCTCCATTTTTTCTGCAATTGCGGCCCATGATTTGACAGAGTGTACTACCCCAGATGCAGTAGTATCGAAAATAATATCGCCTTCTGGTTGCTCTTCATTTTCATTCGAAGCCTTTTTGGGTGCCATAGCTCTGTGTTCACTTGAAAACCTATAACAGAGAGGAATTTAGCTTCGAAATGATAATGTAAACGTTTCAAAATTTACTTTGAATATATCGTAAAAGCATTGAGATTTGTACCTCTGTTATGAATTTAAGGCTCTTAATGCAAAATATATTCCCGAATATATGCATTTAATGTTTGTACTTAAGCTTTCTCAGTGTATTCAAAAACTTTCCAAATTGGATAATGCCGCATTAAAGATCATTTATCAAAAATTTTACTTTAAACCTTGTTTATACGAATGATTAATTAGTGTTAATCTTGATTTAAAATTTGAAAACACTCGTATCAGAGTTTCAGAACTTTTGATGCCAAGGAAACAAGTCATCGAAGAACCCCGATTGCCGAAATCGCGATATATTATTTAAGTTAAAACATTTTTATTATTTTAATTAATCCAGATTAAACCTTTTCGAGATTTCATTAATCGGGAAATCGAGAATCGGGAAATCGGGAAATCCAATGACATGAAAACTGCTGCTCACAAAACTGCGAATCCCGATATCCCGATATGATTATTTACTCTTAATCATGCTTAACATTAATTAGATTAATTCCAAACTTCACTTAAGGACTAACTATATCGCGAAATCGAAAATCGGAAAATACGATGACAAGTTTCTTTGTTCTCACAAAATCGCGAATCCCGATTTTGCGATGAGATTAACTTAAAGTTTAAACCTCTTTAACATTGATTTGAGTAAATTAAGTTTTAATTAAGGATTAATGTATCGAGAAATCGGGGATCAGGATTTCGTTATTCAATTTGCGCTGAACATTTGTTCATTCAAAACTCTGAATCCCGATATCCCAATGTAAATCTAAAATTCCTTAAGTTTTAAATCAATGTCCGTTTTAAAAGATTATTTCGAATAAAATTGGAAAAATTATATTCGTTTAGATTTTTAGTCATTCTTTATCCAAAAATGAACCATAAAGGCATCGCGAATTCGTTGGAGATGAAATTTTTTGCTTTAGGAAATTTATAAAATGCAAAAACTCAAAGATACGAAATTTTTTATTCTCCAGGTCAAAAATTCAAGGTCTGTTTCAACATAGGCTCCAACTAGGGACCTCGTCTCCCTGCAAGACGAGGAGAACATGCAGAATCAGTGCCTTCATTGGGTAATGGGGTCAAGGGTTTATCTCTGATAAGCTGTTCAAGAAGTAAGAAAAGAGAAAAGATAAAGTCTTTGAAAACCTTTACAGAACTTCTCACTTATTTGAAATTCAGTTACAGTCTTTTTCAAAATTCTCCTTCTCATTCCAAAATGGAGTTAGCATTGAGATGATTAGAACAATCTTTAGAGGCTCAACAGATTATTGAACATTTCAGCTTGCATCAATCGAAATAAAATTCATAAATTTAAAACTGGGAAGCTCTACTTGACCTAAGACGAATATCCAGTTTTTGAAAAATTGATAACTGGAATAGAGTTATAGATAAGTATGACAACCTTACAGATACCTCAGATATTGCTTCACTGCCAGCAGGCCTGTTCAGTACCCCGGTGAAGTTATCTGTTCCTTTTTACTGAATTTCCTTTCACCGCTTCGAATGCTAATTTTATGTTTAGACATTGTTTCACTGCCAGCAGGCCTATTCAATACCCCAGTGAAGTTATCTATTTTTTTTATTTTTTAGACGAGGGCAATCATTTAAATGAATTTCCTTTCATCGTCTGTAGGACTAGATGGGGGCAATCAAATATGAATTTCCTTTCACCATCTGTCTTATCGTTAACTCATGCTTGCGAAGTGGGGACAATAAGTGATATTTAATATATCAGGGGTGGTGATCTGTGTAAAATTTTATAATAAAGGTTTGTCAACTTGTTTTGATTATTCTAGACCAATTGTTCTCAACCTTCAAAACCTCCTTAGTCTGTAGAGAAAATGGGAAAAATATTTTCAAGGGATCTTCTTTTGAGCAAGCTTAAAAGTTTAGATAAACTGTTAAAAAACTTAAGATAGTTAAAGTTAATCTCAAACCTAACCATTTTTAGTCAGAGAGAAAAATCATGAAAACTGACCTAACTGAATTCAATCATTTGATGATTTTCGAAGTTCGAACAAAATCTCTTCAATTCTGATAAAAATTTAAAAAGGATAATATTGAGGGTATTAAAGGAGACTTTTCGACAGTGTAAACCAGAATACCTTAGACATAATTTCACCAATAACCTTTTTTTTTTTTTTTAACAAAGTAGTTTTTCAAAAATTTGAAAAAGAAATTGGTATATACAAATTTGTTTACTTATTTTTATTATATATATATATTATTTTTTTATTCCATGTAATGCTTTAAGAATCGTGCATTAACAGGGGCGTTTAGGATCTTACCATCTAAATTTTCCAGTAGAAAAGAGTTTTTACCTTCAGAAGATGATATTTTAAAGGGTCCATACCAGATGTGATCAAATTTACCATTTTTTCCAGAATCTTCCTTTCGAGCATCCCACCTCAGAACTAGATCTCCTGGAAGAAAGTTTCTATTCTTGGCCTTGCGATCAAATAGCAGCTTCATATTATCCTGGTACTTCTGTAGTTTTTCATCTATCACATCCCTGTGTTGCTGAACTTCAATCAGCTGGTTTATTCTCCTAGTGAGAGGAATGGGCTCTTCCTTCTCATCCTGCCATAGCTTCATTACAGGAAGTGCTAAGTTTATGGGTAATACTACATCTGTGCCATAAATCATTTGAAATGGTGAGGTACCAATAGATTTCTTCGTTCCTATTCGATTTGCCCATAAAGCATACTTTAAATGTAAGTGCCAAGATCTTTTATTTTCATTTAAGACTTTCTTAATTATGCTGATCAAACTCTTATTAGAAGATT
>ML835013.1:14812-29449 GCA_009831015.1 Picea engelmannii
TGGGTTTTTCTCCCTTGTTTGAGAAGGGTTTCCCAGGATATATCTTGTGTTCTTGTGCATGGTGCTTCTTCATGTGATCTTGGTTGCTGCAGCATTTATGGTTATGGTTAATTGTTAAAATTGAATGAACTTCATGCTTAACCTAATGCTATGAAAAATCAACATGGTATCAGAGCATAGGTCTTGAAAGAACCCATCGCACAAGCATCCACAAAGTCTCATCCCTTACCAGCAAACCCTCCACCTCTACAGAACCGTACGGCCTTCCCAGGGTCCCAGAAAATTCTGTACGGCCCTCCCCTTTGAAGTGTTTCAGCCCCTATAAACTTGGACGCTGAGGCTAATTTCAGCACAAAAGAGTACAGCCTCTCCCAGCGCATCTCCAGAAGCTCTCAGAACTAAATTCCGAGAAATTTTGTTTTTTGGCCCTAGGGTTTCTAGGGTGCCGAAATTTCCTGCAGAATATTTATGGTTTTCTGAAGAAATATTATTCTGAATCAGTAAGCATCTTTGTGATACTATCAAATTGATTGTTGGCAGTCATAAGTCCAAACATAATCCAGTCTACAAGGATTCAAGAAAAGATGAAGAAAAGAACTCCAATGGAAGATAGGCTTGATGGAGCAAGCAACTTCAGCCCTTGGAAATCAAAGCTTCTAGTCACACTTGAAGAAGAAGATCTCTTGGATGCAACTACTAAAACTCTACCAGAAACAGCAACTGAATTAGAGAAGAAAGTTAGAAAAGAAGATGACGTCAGAGCAAGGAAAATAATCATCTACTCAGTAAGAGATCATATATTGCCCCGGATTGCAAATTTGAAGACTGCCTATGATATGTATAAAACATTGAAAGAAATGTTTGAAAGTGACAATACTCTCAGAGCTCTCGCCTTGAGAAGCCAACTCCAAAGTACTAAGATGACGAAAGATGAAACAATTGCACTTTTCTTCATGAAGTTATCAGAGGTTAAAGAACAGCTAAAGACAATTGGAGAAAACATGTCTGATAGAGAACTTGTCTTAACTACTCTCCAGAATCTTCCAAAATCATGGGAGCCCTTCCTTCAGAGTATCAGTGGAAGAGAAACCCTACCAACCTTTGAGCGACTATGGATAGATTGTACTCAAGAAGAACTAAGACTCGGAAATAGAGGAGTGGAAGATGACCCAGAAGAAAATCATGCTCTTGCACTTCATACCAGGAAAGGAGGAAGATTCAAAAGAAACTTCAGGCAGACATTTAAAGAAGAAAAATCTTCATCAAATTCAGGATATCAAAGAAGAGATGCCTCAAAAGTTCAGTGTTACAGATGTGACAAGTATGGACATATTGCTAAACATTGTCCAACAAGAAAGAAGGTAAAACAATATGCCACCACCACCGACATTGATCCAGATCCACCTCAAGAAAATGAAGAAAGGAGAAACGAGAAGTATTTTCTCTAAGAAGAACGTTGCTACAAAATAAGGTAATATCTTTCTGTTCTAAAATTTCTATGGTGGATTGCATGTTTCAAATAAAAGAAGGATGATATCACTCCTTATACTAAAAGAGATTTCAAAACTTGGACCATTATCCCTGGTACGGGAGTCCAAAACATTGTTCCTTGTACAAGAACAAAGCAGAAATATTATTCTTGAAAGAGAGATACAAATCTCAAAATAAATATTGACGAAAAAAAAACATCTTCTCTCCCTTCAGCAGTTCAGAGGGAGACAAACAGTTTCTCTAGTTGATATGTTCAGCGAGATTGCAGTAAGGCATAAAAATGCTTACCTAGACTCACTATGCAAGAGGCAAAGAAACATACAAGCCTCTCAAGGCACATTCCAAGAAAGCAAAAGAATTTTTCGAGCTATCCTTCAAACATGAGCCACTTCATTGATGATAAGACTCCTTGTCTTAGAAAAGATACAAGAAAACCAGTATGGCCAAAAGCCATAACAGAAGAATACCAGTATACTTTAAAATGGTACATAAGATATTAATCAAGGACCAGAAAGAGAAACCTGTGGTAAAGCATGCAGCTGATGAAAGCATCAAGACGTGATCTATAACCAAAGGTTTCTCACAAACAGAGGGAGTTGTCCATGATGAAACATCTGATCCAGTAAACCAGATACACCTCCATCCATGAGTTGGAAACTATATCAAATAAATGGATTCTTGATAAGTCTGGATTTCAAACAAAAGTGTTGGAGATCCAAACCTATATCATTACAGTATCGACAAAATCCTGGTCCTGATGACATATTCAGAAAGCGTTGTTATCCTAATTTTCTGAATTCGAGATGAAGAATCTAAGTATCATTCATTACTTCTTGGGACAAAAGGTATGACAGATCACCAATGAAATCTTCAGTGAACCAGAAAAGTCCTTTCGGTTGATGTTCTACCTTGAAGTCTTCCATGGTTTCCTATTGCAGCAGGAAACATAACTCTGTAGCCTTAAGTGCACCAAAGACAAAGCAGTAAGTGTGCGAAGCAATGTGGCTTCACATACTTCCGACAGATCCACTTGACCATGAGGTGGTTCCTATGTTGATAACAGAGAGCCATATATAAAGCTCCTTAAAGAACCCAGAGCTTCCTAATGGATTGTCACAAAGAGAGATAAAATTTTCTTATGTCAGAGATATGATGCAAAAGAAAATTGTATACTTGCAATACCTTTCTCCACCTGAGAAGACTGCAAACTTCTACACCAAACATTTACATGGTGAAGAACTCCTTTCGAGTTAAGAGGGAGTATGGATGACCTTAGCCAAAAACAAAATTCAGAGTACATCGGTATGAGACTTGGCTTAATGAAGAATGTCTCCCTAGCTGAGAGGGAGTGTTGATGAATGCAGCTATGGGAGACATCCTCCAGCTTACAAACCTGTGAGATGTGGAACATAGCAGCTATGTGAAGTCTTTCTCTCAACTTACAAACCTAAGAGAAAGCCCCTGTGAAGGGTTTGTGGTTCCTGCCCGAGACAAAGTCAGGAACGTAAAGATGGCCTCCTCCATGATGTGAGTGAGAAGAACTCCAGATGATTATCCGATGTAAGAGTGACCTGTTGAGTTAGGACGTGCCTGTGGCTAAGCACAAGGTGAACGTGGGAAATCCCAAAAGTGTTGGGCACATCATCATGAGAACAGAAATGAAGATGATGTGATGGCCTCCTCTGAGTAGCAGTAGATTTGACGAGAAGAATCCAGATGATCCTCTTGTAGCTGGCAGTGGGAAAGCAGATCTGTAGAGCGAACGTGCTTGTGGACGACATAGGTGAACGTGTGAAGACCTGGTTCATCTGTGTAATGCAGTGAAACAGGTCCATGGCATCCTTATGGATGTGCCCCTAGTGGATGAGCACTAGTGGGTGTATCAGATCCTTTGCTATATATTGTTCAAGAGTCAGACCTACTTGTAACCCTAGTTATTGTGTAAAGGGTACAGGTCGGCCCTACCATATTGTGTCTAAAGATAAACTGTAAAAGATAATTAATAGTAATAGTAACAGTAATTATTATAATAATAATAAATAATATAACTAAGTGAAGTCGGCCCTATTGTGCCAATAGACACTTCAGTTGATAGGACAAGTCTAATATAAGTAAGAGAAAATCTTTCATTTGTAGACACACACACACTTGTGAGTTTTGGAAATTTCAGCAAGTACACTTCTTGGTCAAAGTTGTGCACCTCTCTTGAGAGTTGTAGGTTTTTGTGCACCCTCTTGTGTGCTAGGATAATCTTGGTGGTGAAAGGTCTTTCTCTTGAAGAGTATAGCAAAGGATTTGGCTAGGTTTTTCTCCCTTGTTTGAGAAGGGTTTCCCAGTATATATCTTGTGTTCTTTTGTTCTTGTGCATGGTGCTTCTTCATGTGATCTTGGTTGTTGCAGCATTTATGGTTATGGTTAATTGTTAAAATGGAATGAACTTCATGCTTAACCTAATGCTATGAAAAATCAACACCTTCTTAAGGACCATTACTGTGGACGAAGCAAACAGACTATTGTTAAGCCTGATGTGCCCCATCTAAAGAAAGTCCTTGATTGCTTTCTCAATCTCATCCTTGAATCTCTTAGGATGTTTGTAGGGTGCGATGATCACCAGTGTCGCCCCCGCCTCTAACTCAATAGTTTTCTCAAATCCTCTGTCCAATGGTCGCCCCAGTGGTATCGACCCAAATATTGGCTCATACTGACTCAAAAGTGCCCTGACCTCTGGATGATAATGTTGTCTACCATTTGAATCCCTCCTAGTGGTAATTAAGCACTCGGTAGCATACGCCACATCCCCATGTCTGAAAATCCTCTCCATCCTCTTTGTCAATACTGTCCTGGGTGTTCCTGTCGACATGCCCCTCAATACCACCTTTGACCCATTTATATCTTCGAAACTCATCGTCGGGGTCTGATAATTGAACCCAATCTCGCCCAATGAGTACAACCACTAAACGCCCAATACCGCATCAGTCTCTGATAAGTCAACTACATAGAAGGTGGGTGTCATGGTGTAGTTAGCTAGTTTAACTTCTAGATCTAGTACCCTGTCCAAGCAAGTCATGGTGCATCCATCTTCCACTGCTACCATGAATCCCTCAAACTCCTTAGTCTGTAACCCTCTCCTAGCTACTAATGTTGCATCTATAAAATTATGGGTTGCCCCACCATCCACTAGTGTTGTGACACGTTGTCCCTGCATGAGTGCCTTGAGTCTAATGGTGTCATATATAGGTAGTCCCGAAAGGGTTGTTGTGACTCCACCCTTCACTGCTACTCGTGGTTTTTCCTTCCCACCTGACTACGGCCCTACCTACGGTTGGACTGTCTTTGGAGGTTGTCCCTCCTCATGTACATGTTCCTCCTCTGAACCTGAAGAATCAATATCTGGTGTGGGTCTGATCTCCTCCTCCTCATCATCATTGTCTAATTCCACCTCAATGTAGTGGATTTGTCCCTTACCCATGCATTTGTGTCCTGGAACCCAGGGATCTCTGTAAGTGAAGCACAACTTCTTCCTCATAAGCTCACGCCTGGTCTCATCATCTAGTTTTTTTTGCCTTTCCAATCCCTTTGATGGGGTCTCTGATCCTTGTCTTTGTGAGGAATAAAGGGTTTTGAGAAGGTTTTTGTTTTCTGCATTGATTCTCCCATATCTCTGGTGCGCATAATGGCGTCCTGAAGGGTGCGAGGTTTCAAGGCTTTCACCCAACCTCTCAATGGTTCAGTCAACCCCTCAATAAAGAGAAACATTAATCTATGCTCAGAAATATCAGTCACGACTACGACCTTTCTCTGGAACTTTGTAATGAAGGACTCGACTAATCTGGTATGTCGTAGTTGTGTCAAATCTCCGAAGTGGAGCTCTGGATCCCTCTGATCAAACCTCTCCAACAGTCTCTCAGTGAACTCCTAGTAGGATGTGATGCGATTGTGACCCAAGGTCACTAATCCGTGATACCACCACTCATGGGCTTCCCCCTCCAAGTGTAATGTAGCAAAGCTTATCGCCTCTGACTCTGTCATATGATTAAGCTTGAAGTATGTGTCAAGCTTTTGCACCCATGCCTAAGCTGAACATCTAGCAGAACCATCAAAAGAAGGAATGGTCAGTTTCCCCACTTTCTTGATAAAATCCGTGTTCTGCGACTACATGTTACCCCTTTGAGCCCCTACCTGGGCCTGTTTCGATATCTGATCGAACAGTAGTCCATCAAGCTCATGTCTGCGTGGAACTCTAGCCCTAGTGCCAAGTAGTCTCGCATGTACTCTGCAGACAGATCTCTCAAGCTTGTTTGCCCATGTCCCATCTGTTGCCCCTATCCTGGATGTCCAATCTGTTGTCCCCCCTGGAACTGTGGAAAGAGCGGCTTGGGAATTTTCCCCGCTAAGATATAGGTGTGAGTGGGTGTCTAGTGTCCACTCGACCTTGTTGGGTTCCCACTGGTCCACTGACTCCACCTCCCTTGTGTCCCATGGAACCACTCGCTCCACCTGCTATATTTGCAGCAATCGTGCCCATGCTTTCTAGATCAATTATGCACTGATTTCCATTTGTGTTATGGCGTTCATCATGTCCAGTTGCCCTCTGGCGAGATCATTCAACATATCCTGGGTACTGTCGTAAGGGGCCTTTGGGCCTTTCCCCTTGCCCTTTAGAATATCATGTCTGTCACCCATCTTACTTTCTATTTTTTCCTCTGTCCCTGAACGGATATGATCTATGTCTCTATCCTCTGTCTTTGGCTATGTATCTGAATGGATGTGGAAGGGAATGTAGTCCCTCCTGTTTTTGTTCCTTCTGTCTCTACTGTGACCCCTACGGTGCTAAATGTACTCGTCCCCGATGTGACCTCTGCCCTCTGGGTATTCTTCACCTGTCCCCGGTGTCATGGGGTCATGAGTCAAGCGCTTCTTCACAAGCTGGCAGGAAGAAGGCTATGATACCACTGTAATATCCCCGGATCCTCGGATCGGGATATCAACTGCTAGCTCTAGGGTTTGTAACTGCAAATCTGATGCGCTGGGGTTTCTGGGTGAGTTTCAAAAGGTTTATGGATGTGTTTTGTTGTGTTTAATAGTTTTATACAGTGCATGCAAATAGATTTGGATCCATAACCAACTCAACAATTTTATTAAGCAAAATAATGGACAATATAAGACAATATGTGGAAACTCAAACAAATCTCTTCATCTAGATCTTTATAGAGGTCGGTCTTGTTATCCCCTAGTCTAGGGATAACTAAGGAGATTATGTCTCGAGGCCCACAGGTCTTAGACATGGAGTACCAAAAACCAGATTGACTTGAGCTTGGCCTTGGAGGGTCCATCTTTTTCCTCTTCGACACCTCCACCTTGATAGCAGCAGCAGCATCCATCCCATCGTCCTGGTCCTTCAGCAGAAATGGGTCTTGCTCCATGAGGTAATGGGTCCGGGTATCATGGTATGTGTCACTATGATTCTCAAAACATTTGAATATGTGCATTTAATTATTTTTTCTTCTAACGTGTGCTTGGACCTTATGCCTTTCCACTTGACCACACCTAGGGGGAATGATAGGCTAACCTAGTAAGCTGGTTCCCATTGGGTTTGATTTGCCACTGGGGGGGGTTTCATGAAAGGTCATCGTTCGTTCCCACCATACTTACCACTTTTCATCCTTTTTCCGCTCATCCATCCCATACACTGGTCCGGGCATGGGGTTGTCCAAACTATCAAAGGGTTGTACCTTACCTTGTGGGAAGAAGGGGCTAAAGGCCCAGAGGGTAAAAGTAGCTGGCAAAAGATAAAAGCCAAAAGAATGAAACCTTTAGATGCTTCGCCCAGAAATCCTCGAGAAAGCAATAAAAGGCTTTTTAGCAAGAACCAGAGGGACCCATAAAAAATAACAAATCAAGACCTAGTTGGAGGATAGGGGGTCTCATCACGAGCCAGCCTATTAGGTCCATGGGCATGTAGCGGTATGACACTACCATTCAGTTGGTCACCACGCCAGGGTAGTGGCTCTTGGTGGCATAGTCAAGAGAAAGGGGGTCTCATCACGAGCCAGCCTTCTCATTTTCGTGAAATGCTTCTGAGTAACATTGTCACCACTAGTCACCACGCCAGGGCCATGTCCTCTAACTGACCTCTTGAAAGAAAAAGAAATAAGAATAAAAGATAGAAGGCATGAATGGGCTTGGAAACATTTGCATCCATGACAAGGTGCAGCTCACCCTCTTCAAAGGCACCACAGGTAAGCCATGCATTACCCTGTTATCACTGTACCCATTGCCCATGCGTCCCTTGCCACCTCATCCACTTACATGGCCTGGATTTGTCTTCACCAGGGAACATCCCACATCCAATGAGCACTAGCCCAATAGGACGTCCTAGCGTGCCCTCCAAACTTGGCTTGTAGAATAGCATAACGTCTTTGAGCACTTGTCCGGGTAAAGGGGGTTTCATGCACATGTTTAAATAACTTAATGATTAGTGATTGACATTGCTATGATCCCTATGACTTATGAGCCCATGGAAGGCGTACTTGTTGATGTTGCAGGGCCACACCCGATGGACGGGTACACATGGGGAGATGATTAGTTCGGACCTCCATAGGGTTAAAAGCCCTTCATATGGATGCTGAGACCCCAGCCAGGGGCATAGACAAATTAGGGGTTTGCACCGGAGAGAGAGGAGGACGTTCCACTAGAGACAGCCTGGCAGGCCTGGACCCAAGGGGGTCTTTCCCTTTTCACCATGATGTAGGCCTTGGAAGGCCCATGACGTCACCCAGCATTTTGGGACACTTTGGAGGCAGTTGTATGCTAGATGGCACGTGTGGCAGGATCCAGAGGCCCAAGGAGGCCTAATGTTTTGCTCCAGGAGGCCAACGTTGCCCTAAGAAGGCCTAACGTCACCCTAAAAGGGCATGACGTCATCTTTACAGCTTGATTTAAGGTTTTATTATGACATTTAATGTAAAAACTGGATATTATGTGTAATTGGCCATGTCGACCTTTTTGACCTAATTCTGGTCATTGATATTGTATAAATAAGGGTTTTAGCCCTTGTATTATTGATCATCTTTCACTCACACTTGTGAGGACTGAAATTTGCACCCTATCTAGGGTTTCTTGGCTGAAACTTTCGGCGCACTTGTTGAGGAAGGCAAAATTTGGAGTATTTTGGCAAGTTTCTTGGTGGATATGTTCAACTAGGGTTTTACTTGATGATTCTTAATGTATGTAAGTGAAATTTCTGCAAATTCTTCTTAATTGAATGGTTATAGTCATTTTTATCTTGCATTTACATTAAGATTATAAAATTGCTTGTTTAAATCCTAGGAAGACTAGCACATGTTATTGTCCTAGCTTTAAAAGCCTTCACCTACTAGATCTTGTCAAGAGGCCTGTTATCGCGCAGTTTGTACTTTGGAAGTAAAGGATAGGTGAAAGAAAGGCAAACTAGCGAAACTGAGACTATCCTACCACTGTCACCTCGATAGGATAGCTCTTTCTATTTAGGGTAGTAGGCCTAGGGGAGACGCCCCCGGTGACCTGGGGTTTTGAGAAGGAAAAGGCTTATGGATAAGTAAAGTTTTCCCCCTCACAAGTCACTACCGATCAGAATGTTCGGCTAAACAGCCAATAAAGATGAATGATAACCAAAAGTGTACCTTCCCGAGACAAAGCAACAAGAAAACTATATATGTGCAAGATTACTTGTTGGTTAGTACTTCATATGATCAAGGACTTCTAATATAAAGCAATTGATTGATAATATTGATGAAGCAAATCAATGATGTACAATAGCAATGATTACAATACATCACTTCACAATAAATGCTAAAGAAGCTTCACAATGAGCAATAATGATTTATCATCAATGTCAAATACCAACATTCATTAGAAGCAACGGCTAGCCAATCTTTCAATTGCTCAATAAAGGATTTAAATGCTGCAAAGTATAAATATAATTCAAATGGATAATGGCAGCATTATGGTTAGTAGGTTAATCTAGGCTAGGGTTAGAAGATGTTAATAATTGTTCAAGAGTATTTGGAAGTTGTGATCAAGAACACTCAAGTGCAAGGTCTTAGACTAGTGCGTTATTAGGGAAAATGGAGTCAAACTAGTTGCAAAAGTTGAAGGATGAAATGATAATGGAGTCTCACCCCGCTATAAAGACTTCCTGCTGGGAAGGCCGAATCAATATATTGCTTTCTCCTGTCTTTAGTAATTTTACTGTCCCAACTTCTATCTTTATATTTGTCTAGGATGCCCTATCACTTTCTCCAAACTTGGCTTGCAGATTTGTATAATGTCTTTGAGCACTTGACTGAGAAAAAGGGGTTTTATGCACATGTTTAATAAAATTGATGATTAGATGTGATTGACATTGCTATGATCCCTGTGACTTATGAGCCCATGGAGGGCATATCTGTTGATGTGCAGGATCATACCCRACGAACAGGTACCATATTGGATAGGTACACATGGGGAGATSATTAGTTCAGACCTCCATGGGGCTGAGAGCCCACCAGATGGATGGTGAGACCCCAGYAGGGGGCAGAGACAGGACARAGGGTTTGCACYGGGGAAGAGGAGRATGTTCCACCAGAGGCAACTGAGCARMACTGTACCCAGGGGTGTTGTGCCTTTTCCACCAGGACRTTGGCCTTGGAAGGCCATGACGTCACCCAAGACATTCATGATGTCATCCAGCATTTGTGGAGGTTTTGGGAGACAGTTTTGGCACATGTGGCACGTGTGGCTTGTTCYGGAGGCCTAACRTTTTGCTCCARGAGRCCAACGTTTCCCTAGAAAGGGCTAACGTCACCCTAAAAGGGCATGACATCCTCATTATTTGCTTGATTAGGGTTTAAATTATGACATTTAATGTAAAATAGTATTCTTATGWATTTTGGCCTTGTCGACCTTTTGGYGACCTAAAATTTAATTAAGGTCATTGCTATTGTATAAATAGAGAGCTAAAACTCTCTTATTTTCATCATCTTTCACTCACACTTGTGTGAGGTCTGAAATTTGYGCCCTCCTTTAGGGTTTTTGGCTGAAATATTGATGCRCACTTGTTGAAGGAGGCTCTTCTTGGCTATTTTCTGCATTTCTTGGTGGAAGGTTTACAACTAGGGTTTGGCTTAATGAATGCTTGATGGATGTAAGTGAATTTCTTCAATCCTTCTTTATTTGAATGGTTATGGTATCTTTTACTTGCATTTTAATGAAATTTGTTGGATTAAACCCTAGGGGATAAGCACATGTTGGTGTCCTTGTTTCAAGTCCCTACTAAGTTATGCTAAGAGCCATTTTATTTGTTGAAGATCAATGTTAGAGCCTTGCCATAGCAACACTCTACCATTCACTCTTCAACCTAGCCGTTTTTACTTTGCCCTTTGAGCTAAAGAAGGAGGAAGACGCACTAAGGCCTAGGTTTACTACACCTTAGTGAGTCGTCTTCCCCTAGGGTTGATAGGTTGAAGCCTTGCATTAGCAACACTTCAATCATCATATCTCTCGTGTCTTTAGCCCAACCATTATCATTTCATCCTTCAACTTTTGCAGCTAGTTTGACTCCATTTTCCCTAATAACGCACTAGTCTAAGACCTTGCACTTGAGTGCTCTTGATCACAACTTCCAAATACTCTTGAACAATTATTAACATCTTCTAACCCTAGCCTAGATTAACTTACTAACCCTAATGTTGCCATTATCCATTTGAATTATATCTATACTTTGTAGCATTTAAATCCTTTATTGAACAATTGAAAGATTGGTTAGTCGTTGCTTCTAATGAATATTGGTATTTGATATTGATGATAAATCATTATTGCTCATTGTGAAGCTTCTTTAGCATTTATTGTGAAGTGATATATTGGATTCATTGTTATTGTACATCATTGATTTGCTTCATCAATATTATCAATCAATTGATTTATATCAGAAGTCCTTGATCATATGAAGTACTAACCAGCAAGTAATCTTACACATATATAGTTTTCTTGTTGCTTTGTCTCAGGCAGGTACACATCTGGTTATCATTCATCTTTATTAGTTGTTTAGCCGGACATTATGATCGGTGGTGACTTGTGACGGGGGAAACTTTACTTAGCCATAAGCCTTTGCCTTCTCAAAACCCCAGGTCACCGGGGACATCTCCCCTGGGCCTACCACCCTAAATAGAAAGAGTTATCCTATCGAGGTGACAATGGTAGGATAGTCTCATTTTCACCAGTTTGTCTTTCTTTCACCTATCCTTTACTTCCAAAGTACAAACCTGCACGATAACAAGGCCGATTTTCTTGAAGCATTTGCTAAGGCCTTGCCATTGCAACACCTTAGTTTTATGGCTTCATCTTAGCCGATTTTTCTTCATCATTGAGTTAAAGAGGGAGGAAAACCTACTAAGGCCTAGGGTTACCTACACCTTAGTAGTTAGTTTCCCCTAGGGTTTGATAGTTGGAGCCTTGGGTCACCAACACTCCAGCTATTAATCTCTCTTGTCTTTGACTATTCTATCATCATTTTCCTTCAACATTTGTTGCCATATCATTGACTCCATTTGCCCTTAAAGCACTAGTTTAAGTCTTCTTATTGAGTGATTGATCAAAACAACCATCAAAACCTATACCTTGAGCTTCCTACTAACCATTACTAACATTAGAATAGCCTAACCTACTAACATTATTGTTGTTGTTACTAAAGTAAGCTACAGCCATACATTGCAGCATTAAAAGCTTCCAAAAGCAATTGAAAAGGTTGATTTATGCATTGCCTTGTTTGCTTCTAATAAATGCTAGTATTATGATGTTAATGGTTGATTATTCTTAGTCATTTGGAAGTTGTTTCAAGGAACTTATTGTGAAGTATTGCCTCATAAATATTGTTGTTATAATTTTTTGTTTACTTCATCATTATCAGCCAATTGTTTTATTTGAGAAAGCCTATGGTTTTATGAAGTGTTAACCAGCAAGTTGTACTTGCAATATATATAGTTTCTTGTTGCTTTGTTCTAGGCAGGTACACCTTGATATATTATCATTTCATTGGTTATAAAACTGGGACTTTCTGATCGGTGGTGACTTGTGAGAGGGGATATTTTATTAGCCTTTTTGACTTTGCCTTCTCAAACGCCCAAGTCACCAAGGACATCTCCCCTGGGCCTATAACCCTAAATAGAAAGAGGAATCCTATTGAAGTGACAGTGATAATGTAGATTTTCTGAGGTCCTATGTGGTTGCCATCTAAGGTCTGTCCTTGAACTTAGTATGGCTCTAAGTTTCAACTGTGTGGTTGGCTTCTCTTGCTATTTTTAGGACAAAAAACAGTACCAAACTTTCTGCTCAATATTTAATGGTTAAGTGCTCTTTTAAGGTGCCCTTGCAAGTGTTTTTTTTACTCAATGTTAGCACATGTAATATACATTAAAACAAATAACACTACCTCTAGATCTTTAACTTTAAAATGTTGATCTACACTTCTAAGCATGCATAAATTTGACACAGGTATTTTTGGTCAACATGACCTTGGATAAAACCCCCCCAGGGAAAACTAGTTTGGGATATAGGTCTATATAATGATGATCAAAGCATGAGATACAACAAGTAATACAATACAAAGGAACCTGTATACATAGCAAGCTCCTCACGAGCCTTGCCACAAGATCCAGTGAAATATGTGCCAAACCCTTGGTGCGCCCTCTCCCTTTGTTGCTCTCTCCACTGAAATGAAGCGTTCTCCTTCATCTTTGACCCAATGAAAAAACCCGTCCACGAGAAGATGCTCTCCTATGTTGCCTCTCCATTGAACCTATCAAAACTGACTTCCTCCAAGCGAAACTGCTACCAAGTAGTTGTGCACTCCACTCCTATGGTGCGCCCTCCTCCTAGCAGATGTGATCACCATAAAATAGCTGAGGCCTAAGCATCCATGAGCCCTCCATGAACTTGTGCGCCCAAGCTTTCCTCACCCTTTGCAATTGTTCTCATCCTCTTACCCTTCTCCAAGCTCCTTTGGTGAACATACAAGTGAATGAGCTCTCATTTGCCCCTTACGCTCTCCTTTAGGAAGCATAAGGAAACCTAAAAGATGGGTGGATAAGATCATCTCATCTCATCCTTAATCAATGGTTGAGATCATCTCAACTAAATCTCAACTCAAAACCCACTTTCTTTAAGTTTCCATAGTTTCCACTTTATGTCTATTAATTCACCCACTTTGTGAATTAATTGTCACTTTAGGCTAAAATGACCAAATTTCACTTTTGACTTAAATCTCCTAAGTCAAAGAGAAGTTACACACAAAGTACATAGTACAAGGTACAAAGTGATTCCCTCGTGTGTTTAGAAGCTCACAAACACAAGGGGGGCCACTTTCCAAGGTACCCAAATCTCAACATATAGGATAACCTCAAGTTACACCAATTTGCTTTCCTTTTACCTTTCCTTCTATCAAAGTACAAATTGTGCAATAACAAATCTTAACTGGAATACAAAACAAGATACTAGAAAATACAAATAACGACGATAGATGGATGGATCTAAGATCTGCAAGGTAGATCCACTGCACGCACGGAAGGAAGTGTTGCATGCAACCAAAAATGTGTTGCAAAACTATTGGAGAAGACTGGAAAGTTCGCCCTAGTGGTAATACTCGTCGGAACGAGCTCAGATCTGTCTCAAATGGGTTGACCTGCTCCCTAGCACACTTCCCCTACCACAGAGATGGGAAGTTGGCTCTCTGTTGCACTGTCAAAACCCCGGACAGATGCCAAAACCCGCACACATTGCAAACTGATGAAATGGCACGATCAGGGTGTTTTACCCGTCAAAAATTGTGAGATCTGCCTCATTGGAAGCACCCTAGCCTCCTCTCAGATGGGTCGGAAGGAATTTGGCTCTCCCTGCCTGGTTGGGCCTAGTAGCCCCTAACTATTGATAAATCCTCCCCAAAACCTCACGCTGCAACTAGAATATCTGCGCATTGACTCGTGTTGGGTCTCTCTGCTGCGATGATCTGAACCTATAGCTCGATGAAGAACCTATGTGATCCTCCCGACGAACTAGGGTGTGTCTCTCAACACCGAACTCTGTCAATTGTGGTGGTTTCATCGAAAAATCCACAAAACAAGAAGGAAGTCGCCT
>ML835014.1:0-23470 GCA_009831015.1 Picea engelmannii
TAATTTTATTGCGGTTAATAATATATATATATATATATGGTGCAATAGCATTGATTTACGTACAACCAATTACCCAGTTAGTGTATTAGGGTGGTTGTTCCCTTAGATGATGTCGAACTTGGGTGTTCGTTGCCAGGGTCCTTTTCACGCGCCTTCCGTAAGGGGCGCAATTGTTCTTCTTATTTATGTTGTTCTTGATGGTGGTCAGTTGGTCGCTTGGTCTGTTGTGTTGGGTGGGATGTAGACACCTCCATGTTCCTCAGAACAGTCGCCAGCCCTGAGACCTTAAATCGTTAAAATCGATGGGAACCTGGGCTTGAGCATTGATTATGTGTCTTGGAGGTCCTAACCTTGCAGGGTAGGACGGGCGGGAGGTCAGTCGTATTTATCAGTCAGGTTTACTTTGTCGCTAAATGTTTGCGTTGTGCACCTTATGCCTATGGTCCTACATTGTTTTGGTTGCTCGTCGTGTGCCTTTAGTCCTTTTTTGATGAACATCGTGGTTGCGTCTTGTCGGTCGTCCAGGGCATTGCACAGTTACGTGTGTTGTTACTGCTACACGCGCGCACACACCTTAAACACAAAAAGAAAAAGAAAAATGGCACCTGTTACTAGAATGGTTGTCGTAACGAGGCGGTTCGTTACAAAAAGAGTATAATGATAAATGATCAATATGAGATAACTCTCCTCCCACATATATATAATATGTGAGGAAGACAAACATAAATAAGGACATAAGTTCATATAAGTATCCAACAAGGAAACCCAACATAGAGCACTCTATAGTACAAGGATGTACATGTGCCAAACTAGGGTTTATCCAACCCCCAAAGTAAAATTCCCCCGAAGAATGATTCTCCTTAGGCTCAATGTCCCTCCTCCAACATGGTGTTCCACTCCTCTTACCATGTGCCACATCTCCTTTCATGTGCCCAATGCTACTTTGATGTGTGCCAATGTGGGCACTAAGCTCCACTGCTCCACCTCAATATATTTGCTTGATTCCATCACTAACCTCTATGAAGTGTGCTCCTCAATCCAAGCACACTCAAGTGAAGTGTTTAATATTCAAGGTACATATCACGTGGTCCCAAGCTATATGGGCTATGCTCCCTCCTCCAAGTTCTTAACTTTCCTGATCCGTATTTTATGAGTAGAACGAAATGACTACAGATTATTAGTAGGTGATTAACACAAAATAACAGAGATACAGTAAAAATGGTTTTCTATTCAATAAGGAAATAAGTTGAAACTGTAAAATGCAGTGGAAACAATCTTCCTGGAATGGTGGTGGCTTATCTCTGAGAAGAGATCTAACGGTTGTGCTCATTCGTAAGAATATGATTACAATGAGGCTCTGAAGGAATTTTTACAATAAAAAAGAATGTAAAAAACCCTAGAAATACAAAAACATAACCCTAGGAGATGAAGCACCAAAATTCATGTGGGCCCCGTTTGGGTAAGTTAGTACATCAACTTCCCGGGGTCGTAACTTTTGCATACGATATTCTTTTTATGCATGTGATATCCCGTTGGAAAGGCATCATCGAGGAGATTCATTTTGGGGGCTCAATAATGCCTTCGATTATCATTAAGAATATCTCTCCCGAAAAACCTTCATTTAGGCCCTCAAAATGGCCTCGAAAATTAAAACTGCTAAAAATAGTAAATTGCCAAAATTGTCAGAAAACTATTTTGAGCCAATTGGAAAAGGTGTGTGGCCACCGATATCCACCTGGATGATTTCCTCCTCCTAGGTAGGTACCTCCCTTTATCGAACAAATAAATCCCCCATTGTGTGCAAACAATGAATTATTCATCATGTCGATTATTCAAATAACCTCTTGGGTAAGGGAACCATGATATCACTCTATCCAAGGTCAACCATACAAACAAATTCAGCCATCCATATGTCCATGAAGCATTAAAAAGGGGCTAGGAGACATAACACTCTCTTACCAAGGTAAAAATAGTTTTGAAGTAACCCTAAATGATAAAAAAAATGTGTTCTTACCAAGTCATCAAATGCTCTACGCAACAAATAGGAAAATGAAATCCCAAGGATTTTGAAAGAAAATATAATTGGTAAGAAAATTAAGGGTAAAATATGTCTAATTCCAATAAATGTGGAATCAACCAAAAATAAAATACACCTTCTAATAAAAAATTTGGGCCACATTAAATGGATATACGTCCATGGATATGTCTAATTCCAATAAAGGTGGAATCGACCAAAAATAAAATACACCTTCTAAGAAAAGTTTTGAGCCACATTAAAATAATCCCTCATTAAATGGATATACTATTTTGTTAATATAGACAATAATTCAATGTGTAGGAGGATAGGTGGTATTTGTTTCTACATCAAGAAGGAGCATAACTAATGGATTACAATGTATAAGAGTCATCTCTATAACCAATATATATAGATTAATATCACTTCTTAATACATGGATACGATTTTCCTTTCTAATTATTACTATGCCCCTTTCAACTCTACCTTCTATAATAACCCTAATTTTGTTATTGGTCACCCTTTTATTAACCTAGGGAATGATATTGCTACCCTAAAATATAGAAGATATATTTTTCTTCTTAGATATTTTAATGTTATGACATGTAGGGATCAATCCAATATTTTAACTCATAATACTAATCTTAACCTTTTAAGCCCTAGGTATTGAGTTATTGCATTTCTATTGTTATATTAGTGTTGTCCTTATTGGTCATCTAGGATCTTTAATGGTTGACTGAACCTTTTAATTGTAATTGTACCCTTTGTTTCCTATATATATCAAGGATACCTAGTTTAAGAGATCATCTCATCTTATGAAATTGTTATATTGTAAAAGGAGGTTGCCCCATCAAAGAGGATTCTCATTCTTTCTTATATCTCATTCTTAATGTATGGAGTTATTTCTGTTTCTATTTTTGTGCTATTTCGGTGTTTGGTGCATAACATATGGTTTCAAAGCATACAATCCTTGGGCTTGTCTCCTTCAAACAATTTATCATGGAATTTTTGCTATAATTTTTTTATGAGAAGATTCAGATACCAAAATGTTTGG
The DNA here is from genome assembly GCA_009831015.1 of Picea engelmannii. Lineage (NCBI taxonomy): Eukaryota > Viridiplantae > Streptophyta > Pinopsida > Pinales > Pinaceae > Picea > Picea engelmannii. Next base: position 3,069 of record ML835014.1, read on the forward strand.
GAGCCTTAGAAGAAAGCATAGTGAGTTACCTATGGTAAAATTTTCAGATCCCAATTCACTATAATTTTCAATTTACATGATGTGGAAGTTAGGGTTTTTGACTAGTAGTAAAACTAGTCTCAAACATGTGTTCTAGGTAAAACAATCATACCTTATTCTAAAAATATATAAATTGAATGACTATAGTTTTATTGGATACAATGTCGACCATAGGATTTTGGAACAAAATGTTAGAAGTATATATGAAATTGGACACATGGAAAGCTATACAAGTTCTCTCTTGAAAGGGCCAAAATCAACAAGTTTTGGGAAAGTGACCATAATTTTTTATTGGCATGTCCAAATTTAGTGAAACCTAGGGAATTATAAAGAAGATATATGAGGATACCATAGATTAGAATTTTATACTTGGAGGTGCAAAAATTTCAGAGTTATATTAGGTGCAAGGTCGACCCACATAACAATCTTCAAGTAAGGGGTTTAAAAAGGTATGTTAAACTAGAACTTCCATTATTTTTAATTGGAAGATATATTTGAGGTGATTCAAAAGGAATTGTAAATAGAAATAGAGAATAGCTCTAATTAAATATTATATTTGTCTTACATGGCAAGAGGTGGTGGAAAAATTATACAAGTTTAGTATACCTCAGGAGAACTCAACCATGACTCCTAAAGAATGTGAAGATTTAGGGAACTAGGTATCCCAATTAAGGAACTTATTTAATGACATGGAAGATAATGTGCTGAAAAATGTTGATTTGGCATGCTTGCAACAAATTATTAAAAGGGAAATTTAAAATAAATTGGAAAAGTTGATGGATCAAAATATGGAAAAGTGGATGGAAATTGAAGATAAAATTGAAAAGTTAATGTATAAAAAGATGGAAATATTAAAAAAATTCATGGAATATATGCTCTTACATACCCTAGATGAGACGCTCCCTATAAGTGATATTTTTACCCAAGGAAATCATGAGAATAAAGAGAATAAAATCATTGAACCCTGATCACAAATGGGGAAGATTTTAACACATTTGGAGAACATGATGATTGAGTCCCAAAATCATAATCATTCATCACTCCAAGATTTGTATCATTGGGGGTTTAACCTAGGACCAAGGGACTAATTAGTTACTAAGATCGAGATAACGAAGTTTGATGGTAAGGATCCTATAACATGAATATTTCGTATGTAGCAATTCTTTGATCTTCACCAAGTGTGAACTTTACAAAACATAACTCTTGCATCCTTTTATTTAGAACCTAATCAATTTGTGTAGTGTAAATGGTTTTGTGAACTTAAAAAGGATTTTGTTGTCTCTTGGTCCATTTTTAGTGATGAATTAATAACACATTATGGGCATTACCAAGGGCAACACATTCTTTATAAAATTGATAAATATTTGGAAAATAGGTCAAATTATAGAGTGCATTCAATAATTTGAAAATCTATGTCTCGGATTAAAGAACATTTTAGAGGATATTTTTTAGATGTCTTTATGGGAACTTTAAATCATAGAGTTCAACATGAGGTGTGTCTCTTGGAACCTAATCCTTGGAGAATTCTTTTAGTGTGGAAAGGAAATTCGAAAGTAAAAATGTGACTACTAGAAGGGTGGCCACTAACAACTATAGATATCACCATGTTCCCTCTCCTAACCTCATTCAACCCACAACGTTGACACCTCAAAAAATGGGTGAAAACAGAGAAAAGGGATTATGTTTTGATTGCAAAAAAAAGTACAATAAGGGGCACATGTACTATGAGGGAAAATTATTATACATAGATTGTGAATAGGAAGAAGATCAAGAGTTGGGACCATCACAAGATCTACAACTAGATGAGGCTAATCCAACCATATCTTCTCATGCACTAGTTGGCATCAATAGTCTTTAAGCTCTCAAGATAGAAGGATATATCAAAAAGAAAATGGTAACAATGTTGATTTATTCTAGTAGTACACTTAAATTCATTAATAGAAAATTAGCCAAACTTGTAACATCCCACTCTTGCGCGCACATGATTTAACTTCTTCTTTGAGCACACTCGCATGCAAGTGATCTGGTTTAGTATGGATTCTGATGATCACTTATGGATTCTGATGATGATGTTGTTGGATTATGATGTTATGTTATTTGATATATATGTATAGACAGGTGTTATTGACGGGATTATCCTGAATGTGAAGGATACAAGACAAATTGAGGATGTCGATGGCATCAATGGACCTCCTTGGAATCTGAATCGAGTTAGTGAGTGGAATGTATATGGTTTGGGTATTTCTATTTATGCATATGTGACATATGATCATGTATATTATGATGTTTTTTATGGATCATTAACAATGTTTCGTTGATGGATGCAGACTGATGATTTCTTTCTAATCAAACACACATAAGGAGTAAATGGGTCATGCACAACAACCAAATATTGAGGGAGAGGTGTGGCAACAACCCTGCCACAACCTACTAGCACTCCCGCCATGGCCCGAATTATAGGTTAAAGATTACCTAGTTCAATATAGCCACGATGGCGTGAGGGAAGACTAAGATAGTCTCTCAGTAAGATTCTAAAGGGCATGCAATAAGGCATAGTCTTTATTCCTTAGAGGCCCTTAGTCTCTCACAAGGTCGCCTGATAGAGTGTTGACTCCAAGGGTTGGAAAACTACCAAAACCAGTTGGAGGCGAGTGGCACCCTTGGAGCACATAGTGCGTCTTGAAGAGCACGTCGTATGAAAACAAAACTTGAATAAAGGGGAGTGACACCCTTGGAGCATGGAGTGTGTCTTGAAGGGCACATCATGATTTTTAATAAAGGTGAGTCAATGAACGTAGGTGCCTATAAAAAAAATTTTGTTTTGACATTGTCGGACTTACAATAACTATTAAATGAGTATTTTTTATTAATTATAAAATATCCTTAAAAATTCTAAGCCTAGTTTAAAAATTTGAGCCTAAGTCTAAAGTGGGTAAGAAGACTAAAAATTTAAATTATAAATTTATCAAATGGTGGGGGATGAAGAAAAATCAAGTTAGGAATTGAAAGAGTACAAATTTATATCTAAAAATTTAATTATATAAATGTGTGCAAAAGAATACCAAATTGGAACTAAGATAAGAAAGGAAATAAATATAAAAAGGAATGTGGAAGCATAGAAAGGAATCTAGTCTAGTCTAACTAAAGAACTTTCTAAATTAAACAAAACTAATTTTTAGAAAGGCATCAATCATTAAAAAGGAAATAGAGAGAATAAAGGGACAATTAGGAGTGATTTTAGGAGTGCTTTTAGGATGGGTGAGGGAAATTGACATTTAATTAAATTAAATGGTGCAACAAAAGGAATGAGTGACAAGTGTATGGGGGGAGTAATTCCTAATTAATTTTTAATAAAACTAATTGAACGTGCAAATGGCAAGTGGTCACTAAGAAAAATTATATAAAAGAGATGGCCAAGAAGAGGAAAGGGGGAGGACTTGCATGAGTAAAGTTATGCTTCCAGAATTTCTTTGACTGATTTTACTTGTGAGAGTTGGGATACCCAGCTTGAGAAAGAGAGTGGTAGCTCAACCTTGTGAGGCGAACTGGGAGCTAGAGTTTTCTGGTTGTTTTTGTGTGTGGCCCCTTTGCGACTCGGGGGGATAAGGGGTAAGAAGAGTACCCCTAGCATTGGTTGGGAGTCATTGGTGAAGTCCCAATGATTATCAAGCGAGAGAAAATAGGAATCGCTAGCTGTTGAAGAACATCAACAATCCATTCGCCAGTTACGATACTTAAGTTTTTAAAATTGCATTGTAATTAGTTAAATTTATGTATCTGGGTTTAGATATTGATGAATATTGTAAAGGATTTATGGAACAGTAGCTGGTAAATTTAATGGACATCTTGATCTGATAATGAATAGAAGTGTGTATAAATTTTGCAATGTATTCAATTTATTGAAATTTTAATTGAAGTCGCATTGGTTTAATTGTTTTGTATATATATATATATATATATATATATATATATATATATTGGGGTGTTTACAATTTTTATTGCACACAATTTCTACGTTTTCTGTTGCACTCATGCCCAACGATTTTGTTACCCTTGCCCAACGATATTGTTGATTTTTTCCCAGTGATTGGGTCTCCTTAAGTTTCTACGATTTCTACGATTTGCAGTTGTTGTTGTCTCTACATCTCCTTCTCTACAAGTGATTTGGGTGTCTTCCCTGCACTTTTCCTAAGGAGTAGAGTCCTTGCATTTTCCTTTAAAGACTCAGCCCTTTTTATTTTCTTTATAAACTTCCTGCGTTCACCCTTGAGAACTCAACGATTTTCTTCTTTTACTCAGTGATTCCTCTGCATTTTGTTCTGCGACATTTACCCTTATTACTCAACGTTTTTCTTAAATTTGATCAACGATTCTCACTTTTATTTCACAACAACTTGTTATCCTCATCTCCATGAGTTTACTGTCATGATTTGGGGGGGGGNATGGCTTATGGACCTTTCCTCATCTCATCATGTTAACTGTAGCGATTTTGGTGTCTCTTACCAAACGATTTAACCTTGTATTTTTCTCAGCACTTGTTTTATCTACTCAACAATTTTGTGTAGTGCTCGATGTTTTGGGGAATCTCAAACCCAAGTGTTTCCCCTATACACTTCACTACGCATTGAGGAAATTGATTTCCTAGTGAATTGGGAAAAAGACCTTGCCTTTCCCCTTTTATTATCTGTGTCTTCATGCCCATAATTCTTTTTCAGGTCATTGTGATTTTGGGGAGGGACACAACCTTTGCCATTTAAATTTTCATGCCCATAATTCCTTTTCAGTTCGTTGCGATTTTGGGGAGGGACACAACCTTTTCCATTTAAATTCGCATGCCCATAATTCTTTGTTAGTTCGCTGCGATTTTGGGGAGGGACACGAACTCTGCCATTTAAATTCACATGCCTAGTATTCTTTGTCAGTTCGTTGCAATTTTGGGGAGGGACACCACCTCTTCCATTTAATTTGCATGCCCAAAATTCTTTTGTTGCTTCGTTGTGATTTTGGGGAGGGACACAACCTCTGCCATTTAATTCGCATGCTTGTAATTCACTAGCCAGTTCGATGCGAACCTTGGGGAAGGACATAACTCTGCACTTAAAAAAAAATCTTTGTCATCTAGCTAAAGGCTTCAATGATCTTCCATGCCTTTTCCTCCACGCTGGATAGCATGCGATCTTTTACCCTTGAGCAACCTTGGATTAACTTCAAGTCATGGACTTTCTGGAGTTATCATTACCTTTGAAATAAGTAATTTCCTACCTGTGAAAAACTTCAGCCTGGGAATTAGGGGTTGAGGAATTACATCCCTACCACCCCTAAAATTTTACTTGAAGTAAGATATCGAATGATTGTTGGATTTCATGAATTTGATCTACTGTTTATCCCTCAACCCTTAGAACTTAAAGCACATAATTACTCCCTAAATGTTTTGACCCAACTACCCCTTTTCTGGAATGTATGTAAGGAATGTTGTTCTAAATAATAGATTTATCGTGCGCATAAAAATATAATGTATTGAATGAGTTTTGTAGACATTAGACTTCTTGCGCAAATGGAAATGTAATGTAAGGAATGTTTGTTCTAGATAATAGATTTCTCGCACGCATAAAAATATAATGTATTGAATGATTTTGTAGACATTGGACTTCTTGCGCTATGGAAATTTGTTGATGTGTAATGACTAAGTAATGGGTTCTCTGGCGCCATTGAATTAATGTCGATATTGGATGGATTGATTGATTATTTCATCTGTGCCTTAATTTAATTGATACTTACTTGTGCCATGATATATATGTGTGTGTGTGTGTGTGTATGTGTGTGTGTGTGTGGATGGACATGTGTGTAGCTACCTTGGTGCAATAAAAATTTAATGAATATTTACCTTGTGCCATTGATTATGTTGTGATTTAATAATTGGATTTCTTGCGCATTGGAATAATGATGGATGTACAATGATTTATCTTTGGTTACTCGCACGCATTTCATTAACAGTGATGCATGATTAGTTTAGTAATAAAATTTACTTGTGCGCCTTAATTTAGGTGGGCATGTGATTTCTTCGTCATTATTCTCTTGCACCTTGAATTTAATGTTAATTAATCTTGTGCCATGAATTTATTAGATATATGACTGATTTAGTGACTAGTTTTCTCTTGCGGCTTCGCTTAAGTTGACATGTGATTGTTCTAGAATTGTTTACGCTCGGGCGCATGGAATATTTAAATGTTGATGTATGATTGATAACGATATTGATTACCCTTGAGCCATGATTAATTGATGAATATGATTGATGGATTGATCTAGTTGATGATTGGACTTGCTTGTTAGTGGGATGTAGACACCTCCGTGTTCCTCAGAACAATTTCCATCCCTGAGACCTTAAATGGTTAAAATCAATTATAACCTGGGATTGAGAGTTGTTTATCTATCCTAGAGGTCCTAACCTTGTAGGGTAGGTTGGGTGGGTAGTCATTTTATATTCCTTATTTGATTGAATGTTGTTGTAAATTGTTTCAAGATGATTATGATGTGTTAATCAGCTATGCTATTTATGTTTATGTGTCGCTATTTGTCGTTGACGCATTGAATGCGTCATTAGGATTCCATGATGAATAATTGATACCACATTTTCTTATGATGTGGTTGATTAGGCACTGATGTGATCATGAGTTGATGTTAATTTATTAATGATTATTTTTTTTACCTTGTGCTTCACTTTTCTTAGGCGTAACGGAGGGTCATTACAAAACTTGTCAATTACTTTATATATACAACACTAAAGTTTCAAGTAATGACTACAAATAAAGGCACTATAAATTGTTTAGGGGAGTGCCATGATTTCCATGATATTAAGCTCACTATGGAAACGTCTTTATTGGATAGTCAAATGAATGAAATCCAAGTGGCTAGTGATGATGTTGTATTAGGGATCCAATGGTTACAATCATTGGGAACAATGGCTCTTAAGTTTTAGGAACTTTTCATGAGATCTTCATCAAAGGGAAAGAAAATTGAACTCAGAGGAATCTAAGGGAAACCCTCTAAAGTGATAAACTTTAAGTGAATGAAAAAATACCTAAAAAAGGACAACATGCTATAATTGCATGATTTTGCTCGCTACATGTTCAAACATCTAGACCCTCCATTCCCATGGATATCCAAAAAATTATCAACAATGTTTCCAAGGTATTTAGAGATATGCCTAAAGGTATTCCACTTTCTTGAGATCGTGACCATGCTATTCATTTTCAACTAGAAAGTGTACCACCTAACATCATACCTTACAGGTATACATATGAATAAAAGAGTGAGATTGAGCATATGGTTCAAGAAATGTTAGAGGATGGCATCATTCAACTTATCCAAAGTGTTTTCTCTTCATTAGTGGTGATAATGTATGAAAAGGAAGGTTCTTGGTGTATGCATATAGATTATAGAGAGATCAACAAGATGACCATTAAAGACAGGCTTCATATTCCTATTATTGTTGAATTATTAGATGAATTGCATGCAACAATTTTATTTACCAAGTTGGCTCTCCATTCTAGATATCATCAAATCAAAATGAGGTGAAAAGGCAATTATAACACATGAAGGTAACTGACCTTCATGCATGAGTTTTTGGTGATGTCGTTTGGACTTACTGATGCACCTTCCACATTTCAAATCTTGATGAATTCTATTTTCAAGCCCTTGCTTAGAAAATTTGTGAGAGTATTTTTTGATGATATACTATTTTATATCAAATCTTGGCAAGAGCAAGTACAACATGTTGAGATGATATTAAAAGTATTGGAGGAGAAACAACTATATGCAAAGCCTTCCAAGTGTTCATTCGGGGTCCAATAAGTGGAATATTTGGATCATATTGTATCTCATGAAATCCTTAAAGTGGACTCTAAAAAAATTAAAGTGATGATGGAATGGTTGATTTCCAAAAGCTTGAATAATCTTACAAGATTCTTAGGATTTACACGCTATTACCATAAATTTGTCAAGAATTGTGGTCAAATAATAATACCTCTAGCAACGTTATTGAAAAATTAGGCATTCTCTTGGACTAAAGAAGAAACCAAAGATTTTGAAAAACTTATGGAGAATATATGTACAACTCCTATCATGTCATGCATGACTTCACAAAAACCTTTGTTATGGAGTGTGATGCCTCAAGGCATGGAATTGATGTAGTTTTAATGAAAGAAGGAAGGCCCCTTGCCTTTGAAAGTAACCAATGTAAAGGAAAGAACTTACTCAACCCGTTTATGAAAATGAAATGTTGTCCACACTACATGCAGTTAAGAAATGACACTTGTACTTAATAGGAAGACACTTCAAGGTAAAAATATACATGATAGTATGAAGTACTTATTGGAGCGATGATTATATTTAGAAGAGAAACATAAATGGGTTACCAATATGCCAGGTTATGAATTTGAAATTATCTACAAAAAGGAAAACAAAATGTGGCAGTAGATGCACTTTCAAGGAAAGAAGAAGACACAGAGGGCCTACTTTGTGTTATTTCAATTCCACAATTTGTATTAGGAGAATTTTGAGGATAAAAGTAGGCCACACAAAAAAATATACTATCAAAATCAAATTTGAAAAAGCCAATAGAATTCAAGATGATGACGGGTAAAATCATGAATATGGGTGTCTATTTTCCTTGTTTTTTGAGAAAATAAAATATATTTTCAGAATTTGTTCAACTTCCGGTAAACAAAAGTTTTTATTTATTTAGAATTTCACTTTACAATAAAAAATAAAAAAAAATCACGAATTTTGTTAGCTTTCTATTGATTATTTTCAAAAAAAAAAATTATTGACATTTGATATGTCATTTTAGTGATTGTTTGACAGTATGTTCCTTAAAAATGAAGGCACTGATAATGGCTTATGTTTGTTGACACAAATTTACCCATTATTAAACTTTTGATTATGAAAAAGAAATATGTTGCAACAATCTAAACATGCTTTATTAAAGTATGCATATAGTTTTGAAGACAACAAATGAATATTATAATTACTACAATTTTTTGAATTTGACCAATCTGAAAAAGATGCAGATTTTAAACACATTTAGATTGACATCATTTATCTCCCTTAATTTTTATTTAAAAGTGAAATCTAAAAGTACCATTTTGAAGAGGACAATGAAATGTTCCATAATATAAATTTTCCATAATTTTTGACTGCATATTATTGCAGATATTGATTTTTCATTTTACTGAATCATTATTTCATCTGAAAATAATATGCAAACATTTTTTTATAAAATTAACTAAAATTACTAAAAAACAATTAAATAGAATACAAATTGTATCAAAAGAAAGTAGATTCAATTTTGAAAATGTTGCTACTAGTTTTGAAGCCATACTAACAATATTTTAAGGAGTTCGCTCCTCCCTAAGTCGGAGTAAGCTAAAGTGAACACATACCTTTATGAAAAGTGCCATAGTTACAGGTTTTTCGACCGAACTATTAGTTCAGCCAAAAGTTAGTATTTTTAGGTCGAAAGTTAGTTTTAAACGAAAATTGTTGTTAGATTTAAAATTTGAGTTATATTTTTCAACGGTGTCCTTAGATTTAACTTTCGGCTGAAAAAATTGTTCGGCCAAAAAAATCAAGAGTTCCGCCAAAAACATGCCATTTGAATTTTTTGCAACCTAATTCTCACGAAAGTGTTACCTAACTTCGTGATTTTACCCTGATGTCAACCATAAAAGTAAATATTTTTGGAGGGAAAAGAAAAAAACTACTTTTTTTAATCATGCTTTCAACTTATCTCCTTATAAGTTTACTCAAATTTCAAGTGTAAGCAAGCGTTGGATGCATAATTAAATTTTGCATCCAATGAGTATCCACTTTCCATACTTTTAATACACCCACAGTGAAATAAACTATACATACATGAAAAAACATGTTTTTTCATGTATGTACAGTTTATTTCACTGTGGGTGTATCATAAGTATGGAAAGTGGGTACTCTTTGGATGAAAATTTTAAGTATGCATCCAATGCATTCCTACACTTGAAATTTGAGTAAACCTATATGGAGATAAGTCAAAAACACAATTAAAAATTTATTTTTATTCCTTTCCCTTTGATAATTCATCACTCTTATTTTATTATTTAAACTATTATTTTATTATTTTCCTTAGGAGACCCATTTTAGACCTCAAATTTCCTCTAATGATTGGATGGAAGAAGCAAGGATAGAATGGAAGCAAGATTAGAAGCTATGCAAGATCATTCAAAAACTACAAGAGGACCCAAGTGCATTAGATAAAATTTTTGTGGAAGAAGGATTCACTATGGTATCATAATTACCTATATTTATGTAAGAATTCTCAACTCAAACGGCAGGTCCTTTTGGAATTTCACACTTCTTCTATAGGAGGGCATATAGGGTTTGTGAAAACTTACCACAAGATCAAGAAGGATTTTTTTGGGGAATTTCTTAAAACTAATGTTCAAATGTTAGTGGATGAATGTTTAGTTTTCTAATAGAAGGGAGAGACAATAAACACCATAGGTCTTCTACAACCATTAGCCATGTCAAGTTAGCATTTGAAAGAGGTCTCAATGGATTTTATTACAGGTCTACCATAGTGTGTAGGAAAGAATGTTATCATGGCATTGATGGATCGACTCACAAAGTATGCCCATTTGTTTTCTCTTTCTCATCCTTTTTAGGCAAGTGCAATAGAAGAATCATTCATGTAAATAGTTCATAAGCTAAATGGAATCCCCAAGATTATTGTAAGTGATAGAAATATAATTTTAACTAGTAATTTTTGGACTAAATTATTTTCTTGTTTGGGTACTCAATGTGCTCACACTTCCTTTTACCATCCTCAATCTAATGGGAAAAATAAGATTGTGAATAAATGTTTAGAAGGTTCTCTTCATTCTTTTGCATTTGATAAATTGACACAATGGATCAAATGGTTTCTCTTGATGGAATGATGGTATAACACATCCTTCCATACTTCATCGAAAATGTCTCCATTTATGGCACTTTATGGTTGCAATCCTCCATTCATCACATCACCTTTGAGAGGGAAAGTAATGGTTCAAGTGTGTGACTAAGTAGGACTTAGGTCTTCTTCTCTTGATTTAGGTCATTGTTGAGAATGAAAAACACCCCATTGTCCATGTGATTGAGTAGGACCCACATCTATAATTAAAGAAAATTGTTTATAAGCCAACTCCTTCATATTATATGAACATAAAAAAAATATAATTTCTAAGTCACCTCGTTCATAATACCGGGTGTAGTAGACATGATGTGTTGAGCAAGAAACAACTTCCCCATACCTTTTTTTCCTTTTCGCGTAGCAAAGGAAAAAGGGTTTGGGGCCCCTCTTTTTTGTTTGAATCCCAGAGGACTAGTCTTTCAATCTTTCATATCATGACTTAGAAAATTTTCACTTTGAGTAAGTGACAAACTATTTTCCAGGATTCCATCAAGTTTCCAAATCGATTTTCAATCCTTTTTCAACTAACCTTCAATGATCAAATTGTTTAAGTATATTATATCGTCTCTTTTGAAAATTTGTTAGATTGCACTGTTTCACAGTGTTAGAAACTTTCTACCCATGAAACACACTGCAACTAAAATCATTTTTTATGGAAAATAGTGCAAAATTTTTAAAGTTTGATGTCTGCGATGCAACCGACTTCTAGAGGGAAAAAATAAAAAATAAATTGCATTTTTTTTTAAGTTACAACATTTCGCAACTTAGAAATTTTTCTTTCTTGCGACATTTCACAACTCTAAAAAAACTCTCTCTCGCAACATTTCACAATTTTTACAAATTTCTTCCATGCAAGATATCGCAACTTCAGAAAATTTCTTCGTTGCAATACATTGCAAGTGGACATATTGCATTTCTAGAAACTTTATATCCATGCAAGACATCACAAGCTAAAAATATTGTTCCATGTGACATGTATCGCAACATTAAAGATTTATTTGACACAACACATCACAGGCAACAAAATATGAATGGCACAATGCTAGCACATTGTCACATTGAATTCAAATTTTCGAGAGCACAACAAACCACAACTTTTCAAAGTTTCTCCAAATGCACTATATTCCAAGTGAATTTTTGAAAAAAGGTAAAAGGGCGGCAAAGGGTCTCTCTATGTATATAAAAAATAAAAAATGACCTATATTTGTTTTATTTTATTCCATTTCTCATGATTGTCTTTGAATTCATTATCATCGATCACGTCGACAAGTGTAAGGAAAATTCCCCCAAGACCATCACAATCAAAGGATTTTCAATCACTCACTTTCATACCACCACTTGTTAGATATTCCAAGAAATCATAACACTTCATAGTGAAAATATTATTAGTCCCCGTCGAAGGCCTGGGACTATAGAAATCAAGTTTACGTTGACTACATTTTTCTTTTCGAGTTGACTAAAAATTTGGTGTTGTTTTCCAAAGTTAAACTTTGTTGGGAGAAATCTAATTTTTCTTCCTGTGTTTTGATTGGTCCTCCAAAACAACATCTTGTTTACGGGAAGATGGAAAGAATTGATAAGGAAATTTAATTATGCAAGTTTAGTAGATGGTTGGAATGGATGCATGTATGAGTCTCAAAGTTTCGAGACCATCACGGTTTACGAAGCTTGCTATGGTGTCAACTGGAAATTGGTGGCATTTAAAGCAGTGGGCCACAGGATATGCATTTATATTTACTATATAATATATATATAATCATTTTAATAAATATATATAAATTATTGTGTTTTGATTGTTCATTAAATTTTATACAATTCATACAATTTGAATGGATTTATGTGTACTGCTTGACATGATTCTCTGAAATAGATTTCACGGATTACAAGGAGATTTAATTGAATTTTTTTGTTCTAATTAATTGTTGAATTATTTGGTTTTGATCATGATATACTTTTCTATAACCTAGGACAGAGAGGTTGTTCTGAAAGTAAAGGTGTCGTGGTTGGCGACTTGGATGAGATATGGTTTGTTGGGCTTGTAAAAATCTATGAGAGTGGGTAAGAAGTCATGTGCATCTAGTATATTTATTCTAACCAGTTGGTTTCCATATGTGCAATTAGGTTCCGTAGTTTCTCTTTGATAGAGTTTTCTTTATGCATAGTACAAGTAGCTCTGCTATGTTGTTGGTTTTTCCAGGAGCGAGTCAACTTTGGTAGGGGTTGTTACAAATATTGGGCAAGCCACAAACAATCAAAGGTGAACAGGGAGAGAAGGTGTTATGTTTTGAGGTCATTGTTCTTTGATAGTTTCTCTCGTTGTTGTTTGATATAGTTTTCTTTGTGCATGTAGTGCAACAACTTTTTTGTGTTGTTGGTTTTTCTAGAAGCAAGCCAAGTGGGTCGAGGGTTGTTATAGAGACTATGTAATCTGAAAGTAGTCAAAGGCAAGCAAGGAGAGAGGGTGTGATGTTTTAAGGTTGTATTGTTCACTTTGATTTTTTTGGGTTGCTTAATGCATTTATCTACCATGTCATATGTTATGGTTCAGAGAGACAGAATTGTTGTCGATTTGGAAGTGCTGGGAGAGGCAAGATCAAAGAGTTCTAATTTGGGGGTTGTGGAAATCTGCACCAGAGTGTAAGAAATCCTCTACATTGTATGTTATATGCTAGGGAAAATTAGGTCATGATTCTTATTTTTCATTTCTCTATTGTCAGCTTTTGTTTTTCATCATGTTTTGCAGTTGATTGATGTTATTGAGATATTGTATGTATAAAGTTAGGGAGTAGTGCATTATTTTTCATGTGTTATAGAGAAATGTTGTTTTTAGGTTGGATGCATTTTCATATGGTGTTGGGGATCGTTTGGATGGTGCATTGCATTGTGTTCGATATGTTCAGTTTTTTAGGGGGCTTTGATTATAGTATAAGCATGTATAGTTCAGAAAGATGGGAATTTTGTAGTTTTCCCAGAGGCTTTTACCAGATGTCCATTTTCGTATTTCAATTATTTTCATAAATTCGAGCAATAAGCTAGAGATAATAAATATGAGATGTAAGGAAATAAACTTGCATAATAAAAATATTTCAGCATAATACAAGATCTATTATGATGACCAATTCCAATGGAATATCCACAACAATTTATAGTCTAGTAAATGTCAAAACACATCTATCATATATCAAATTTGTCTATTACATTATTTCCTTCTAGTTTTTTTTTAAAGTGGGTCCATAATTCCAATGTTGGCATCTTCTTCTGAATGCTCTTTTTCTCTCGATTCAGGTGGCTGCTAAGAATACAAAATACACCTTTGTGCTGATAATTCTATTTGAAAAAACCAATAGAATTCAAAATGATGATGGGTAAAGCCATGAATCTGGGTGTCTATTTTCCTTGTTTTTTGATAAAATAAAATATATTTTCAGAATTTTTTCAACTTCCAGTAAACAAAAGATTTTTTTTATTTAGAATTTCACTTTACAATAAAAACAAAAGTTGTCACGAATTTTGTTAGCTTTCTATTGATTAATTTTTGAAAATTTGTAATTGTCATTTGATATATCATTTTAGTGATTGTTTGACAATACATTCCTTAAAAATGAAGGCATTAATAATGAGTTATGTTTGTTGACACAAATTTACCCATTATTAAACTTTAGTGTACATTTTTCCAAGATGAAGACATATCTATGCTTTGCCTTTGTTTGGATCGATGAAGTGTGGGGGTGCTTCATCCTATATTCCAAAAATTCATGCAGTAGTTTCCCAAGTCCCACAGCTAGAAATTTTCCTGGTTACTCGAGCATTTGCAAATTGCAAGGATGAGGCAATTGTCCCAACGGATAGGCCCAACATCGTCCTCTTTTCTGGGTTGTCTTGGTTGATAACGAGGAAGGGAAGGACAATTGCAACCAATATAGGGAACAGTCTGTAGAAATCATCTGTTGGGTTCAACAAAGTTGTTGATCCGTGGCATCACACACAACATATGTTGACAAATAGAGCTAATGAATTGCAGGAACATCGAAGCATAGTTCAAGCAACTATTTGGTGAGGCTAGGGATCTTGTTTATCGACTGTATGTTGGGTCCCCTTCCCAAAAATTGTCTTCTCAGTGCCAGCTGATGTGAGAATGACACTATGGGACTGCAAGCGGTCTGCATGAACTATTGCCTATAGTAAATCACATGTTTGCTAGGAGAAGTCATGGATACAAGGAATTTTTTGTTGAACTATTATTCCTGGAATAAATAGAACTGGTGGCTAGGTGGCTGGTAGAACTGCTCAATTGATGGCTAGTAGGAGCTCTATTGGTGGATAAATGCAAATTGGAAGAAAATACTCTCACCCTGGCAAGTGGTATAAACAGTTCAAAAGACAACAATTTTTTTTCGTTGTGGTGTTCCTGTTTTCGGGCCTACTCCATGCACTGACGTCCTTTTACTGATATGTTTCCATTCATATCTAGGTTCATTTAATGTTGTATGATGTGCCAACGATTCATTGTACTCATGGCGGCCTTTGGCTAGTGTGGGGTGATAACTATCCGGGTGTGTAGTACGTGTGTAATATGGTTGGATTGGATTGCTTGACACTTTGATAATGTGAAACACTTTGTAGTCCGTGTTTCCTAAGATACATCTTGTGTTCATTCATGTGGATGACGTGTTCATTTTCTTGTCCTTTCATTTTCGTATTTCAATTATTTTCATAAATTCAAGCAATAAGCTAATGATAATAAATATGAGATGTAAGGAAATAAACCTGCATAATAAAAATATTTCATCATAATACAAGATCTATTGTGATGAGCAATTCCAATGGAATATCCACAACAATTTAAAGTCTAGTAAATATCAAAACACATCTATCATATATCAAGTTTGTCTATTACACTATTTCCTTCTAGTTTTTTTTTAAAGTGGATCCACAATTCCAACGTTGGCATCTTCTTCTTGATGCTCTTCTTCTTCTTGATTCAGGTGGTTGTTGAGAATACAAAATACACCTTGCTGAGAAACCTGTTAAGTATTTTGTATTGTAGCTTTCAAAATGTTTCCAAATTGTGTTGTGTCACATCTTTCAAAACATTTTATCCATGCAACACACCACAACCAAAATCATTTTATATGCAACATAATGAAAATTTCATAAAGTTTGATGTCTATGATGCAACGAGATTCTAGAGGGAAGAAAAATGCAACTTTGTGAAATTTTTCAAAGTCACAACATTTCACAACTTAGAAATTTACCTTTCTTGYGACATTTTTACAACTGTAAAAATTCTCTCKTGTGACTTTTTGCAACTTTCAAAAATATCTTTCCTACAATATATCACAACTTCAAAAACTTTCTTCATTGCGACACATTGCAAGGGAGCATATCACATGTCTACAAACTTTCTAYCCATGCAACATATTGTGAGCCAAAAAAWTTGTTCCATATAACATATAGTAACATTAAAGATTTATTTGATACAACACATCACAATCCACAAAATTTCAATRGCAACAATATTAACACATTGTTGCACAAAATGCAAATTTCTAAGAGTGAAACAAATCACAACTTTTCAAAGTTTYTCCAAATACACTATCTCCCAARAGACTTTGAAAAAAAAATTGTGACAAAATGATATATATATATATATATATATATATATATATATATATATATATATATATATCACGATTGTCTTTGAGTGTGTTAACATCGATTAAAAATTCTCATTTAAAAAAAAAAGTGTGACAAAATTATATATATATAATAATAATAATCTATTTTTAAAGTCACGACCAAACCAATACACCAAATTGGTGTATGAGATCCCCTTGTTTATGATATATATATATATATATATATATATATATATATATATATTCATTTTTTACGATTGTCTTTGTGTTAACATCTATTAAAAATTCCCACTTTATAGTGAAAATCTTAGTTCTCTTTACTTTCAAGATATCCTTTGCCATAGTTTCCTTCTCATTTTCATTTGCACCTAGATATAAATAAATAAATAAGAAATTAAAAAAAAAGAGAGGACTTTTCTCGGAATGGAGAAAGCATTCGAGGTGACACATAGACATTCGAACCCTCGCGAGCTCAACCAATTTAAAAAAATAAATAAATATTGTTTTTAGGGTATCGCACAAATACGAAAGCCGTAAGTCTGGTAAGTACTCTCTGATCATAGGGATGCGGGCTTTAGAATGGGTATGGATAAACATTTTATTTTTTGGAAATTTTAGTTCGAATTTTATCATGTAAATTTGAATAAAATTATTATTTTTTATTGTTTAGATTGTATTTTTGAATGTATAAATAGATTTAATGTGTTGGAAAATTTATGAAGTATTTAGATTATATAAATTTTACTTAAATTTGTAGATCTAATCATTCTTCATAAGATTTCGATTTCGAGCAAAATCAAATAAAAAAAATAATAAAAAAACTTAAAAAAAAAAACGTTTAAACTAAAGTTCTAGGGCGGCTTATAGAATACCCATAGTGATGAGTGGATGGCTACCGAAATATTCGGTTTGTTGTGTTGGTCATGATGCATATTCATTTGTACTGACCGTTCAATTTGGGAACTAAAAGAGTTCAATAAAACAAGAGTTCAAAAACACAAGAGTTAAAAAAACGTAGCACTCAGAAGAGTCCAAAAAACTTACAACCGCGCAGAAACCTCCAGAAGACCCGCTGAATCCCTAGCGGAACCTACCTGGGGCAGTTAATCTCTCGTAAAAAACAAAGAGTTCGTCGCGTAGTGACTTGGGCGTGTTGCCCGCGCGTTGAAACCCTCCGCGTACCACACCTCTTCTTCTGCACAATATATATGTCTGCGCTCTCCCTTGGGCCTCGACCACGCCATCGCCTATGCGACTGTGATTCTTCTGGCTTTCATTAACAAGAAACAGAAGGCTCCCACTGCCAATTTGATTCTGCAGAGAGTTTTTGGAAGGCTGTCAAATATGAAGGTATGCCGCTACATCAGCTCTGTTCCACCAGAATCATTGGTTTTGAGATTCTGTATGTTATGAATTATTGAAACCACTCACTGACGATGATGTCGCTGCATGTGTTATATTTACAGAAAATGGTTCTGAAAGTGGCTATGGAGGACGAGAAAAGCAAGAGACGGGCTATGAGGGCTGTTGCAGCTGTTGAAGGTAAATATCAATCTAATATTATCCATTGCAATTCTCATTACACTGAATTGGGTTTTGAGTAGTCATATGATATTTGATTGCAGGGGTAGAGTCTGTTGCAGTTGATATGAAGGAGAGGAAAATAACTGTGATCGGAGAAGCAGATCCTGTGCTTCTGGCTAAGAAACTGATGAAACTCGGATTCATAGAGCTGCTGAGCGTGGGTCCTGCCAAAGAAGAGAAGGCGGCCGCGGAGACTCCGGCAGTCGTGTATGATCATCAACTGAATCCCAATTATGTGTACGGGCCATATGAAGGATACTCGTCATACACTGTTGTGAGAGATGAGGATCCCAATGGCTGCACCATCTGTTAGATCTATCTCGTCCTCTTTCTTCTTTATGGCGGGCGACAACTGGTGATCTCAAAGGATTTTCAGGAGACGATGTAAATTGTTTGTGACGTTGCAGCAGGAGGTAATTACTTACCTTAAGAGGTAGTGGGACAATGGGGGATTACTTACCTCCATTAAATGTGCATATGCATGCATTTGGCCTGCAACCATGGATTTCCTTTATTCATGTCATGGAATGGAGCACACTGGTCTACGTATTGGCAAGGCCAAAAAAATCTTTGCAATTTAAAAAAAATGTTATATATTAGTTATGAATATCAACAATTACTCAATAAAAATGGAGTTCATGGATACTTCTTATAAAATTGAAATTAATTAAGAATAGCTATAAGCTTTGTTGGCGAAGAAGGATAAGATTTAAAAATGAATTTCATTATCACTTTTTGTAAAATTGAATTATAAGTTTTGTTGGGAAGAAGGACACAGATTTAAAAATGAATTTCATTATCACTTTTAATAACATTAAATTATAAGTTTTCTGGGGAAGAAAGACAAAATTTGATACAATATGAAGAAGGTAAGGGAAATATTACATAATTACATAGTAATTACATAATTTTTACATAGTAATTACATAATTTGTTTATATTTGTAAGTCAATTTTATAAATTAATGTTTACTATGTAATAATATTTGGGTTTTTGTGTTTAATTTTATTTTATAACTTGTAAAATTCATTGTTTTTACATTGCAACAATATTTGGGTTTCTGTGTTAATTTTATTTTATAACTTGTAAATGTTGTGAGAAATCTTACATAATTATAATTATTACATAGTAATTACATAATTTTTTTATATTTCTAAGTCAATTTTATAAATTAATGTTTACTATGTAACAATATTTGAGTTTTTGTGCTTAATTTTATTTTATAACTTGTAAAATTCATTGTTTTTACCATGCAACAATATTTGGGTTTTTGTGTTCAATTTTGTTTTATAACTTGTTAATGTTGTGAGAAATCTTACATAATTATAATTATTACATAGTAATTACACAGTTTTTTTATATTTCTAAATCAATTTTATTAATTAATGTTTACTATGTAACAATATTTAAGTTTTTGTGTTTAATTTTATTTTATAATTTGTAAAATTCACTGTTTTACCATGCAACAATATTTGGGTTTTTGTGTTCAATTTTGTTTTATAACTTGTAAATGTTGTGAGAAATCTTACATAATTATAATTATTACATAGTAATTACATAATTTTTTTTATATTTCTAAATCAATTTTATAAATTAATGTTTACAATATAACAATATTTGGGTTTTTATGTTTAATTTTATTTTATAACTTGTAAATGTTGTGATAAATCTTACATAATTATAATTATTACATAGTAATTACATAATTTTTTATATTTTTAAATCAATTTTATAAATTAATGTTTTTAATATTTGTGACTTTTAAAATTATATATTAATATTTTCTAAAATAATATTAATATTTAAAAATAATTTTACAAATTGATGTCATCTATATGATGTCATCTATATTTATGGTTACTAAAAATATATATTATTTTATATTTTCTTGACATCTTTATAGGCATATAATTTTTTAATAATATAATATGATGTATTTTTATGCACGTAAGTAAATTCCATAAATAACACATATATTTATGTATGATTATTATTATTCAATGAAATTAACTTTATTTTATCTCAAAATAATTTAAATAATAATAAAATGAAAAAAAAAAAACACAAACAAAATTGCAAAGTAAACCATTACTTACAACTTATAAAAAACATTATTAACTTTATCTCAAAATACTTTAAATAATAATAAAATGAAAAAA
>ML835014.1:23520-35724 GCA_009831015.1 Picea engelmannii
TATTGATTTACATTTTTCTTTGCAATGGATTATAGTGGGTAATTTGCAAATTTATGAATTAACAATGGATTTATAAAATTATTTATTAATTTGTTTTAGAATAATGAGATCAATCCAATGGGTGCACATTTATTGAATGAAAGTTATTAAAACATAATGTATCCATTTACATAGATACATTTATTTATAACACATGTATTAGAGTGGAACAATATATTGTAGTGAGATATAGGGAAAAAATACCATCAACAAAGAGGGCATCCTCCCATTTATTATGACTAGAACACAAGGAAAACTTCTAAACTAAAAGTTTTTATGACTATCTAGATTCAAACATTAACATAATCATATACACATAGAGAACATCAAATAATAAAAATCAAAATCAAAATATTGTGATGGATTCAATATATAACATCCAAACTCCATCATGGACACTATAGAAGTAAAACTTCAACTAAATTTAGTTTAAGTAGAAGGAAAATTAAACCAACTAATGGAGAAACAACAATAAATTGAAATGGGGTGCTCAATTAGAACAAGACTTGGAAGAGGTCAAAAGGTAATATTTGAAATTTAGTCATACCACCATTGTTGACCTCAAAATGAAAGAGCTCAAAGAGTTGATTGGTTGCACAACAATTTCAAAGGAAAACATAGATATCCAACTAATCAAGGACAAAATGAACAAGTTTCTCAAACGCAAGCATGGACACAAAAAACGAGCTCTAAACCTTATCATAGTTTGGTGGGATAAGATAATTGATGAAGATGTAAAAATTTATGCATTATGACTTCTATTGCAACTTTAGAATTTTCACTTCACACTTGATCTTTTCCAAATCCACGTGAACTTCAACCTTAGGGATGATCTAGTATATTAATTTACAATAGGAAAAAATGAACAATATTTCACTTCACTTCAACCCAACACGCTAGGTATCCCAAAAGAAAAGATACAGTGTGCCAACAAATTTGAACCCTAAGGGAACACTTTTCCAACCATATACCAAATTATAGATCAATTTATTTACAATAGGGTGAGTGCAAGAAGTTCGTGGTCGAAAAAGTGGCAAGGGCATTCACAGGAACTTGTGTGCATTCTTAGGAATGCACACACATTCCTAGGAACGCACACATGTTCGTATACCTATAGGTTTGGATGTGGCCAAATGTCTACGTGGATTTCCGCGTAGGTTTGGTGGCAGGAATACATGCACATTCCTAAGAACGTGTGTGTGGTCCTAAGAACATGCATGCGTTCTTACTGATAAAATTATTTAAAAGGCCTGAGCGCGATTTGTGCACAATGATTTGTACCCATTGTGCACAAATCGCACTCACATTTCTCTCATTGGGAAAATATAGTGGAGCTAGAGAGGAGGAAGAAAGAGAGGAGGGGGCCACCGTGTCCAGGTATGTTACATTTTTCTTAATTTTATTCCAATTTAGTCATTCCAATTAAGTATTTTTCTCCCAATAATCTAAATTAAAAAAAATTGTGATTTTGTATTTTAAATAAAAAAAGGAATCTAATTTACATGCCATAGATTTTAAACTGCATCATATATAATAAAATGGAACCCTAAGACAATTTAAACCACCCAGAAGAAAACCAATAAGATCAAACCCCAACCCACCACCACCACACAATGTAAACACTGAAATTGATGAGGGATTAGTTATATTACAAACCCCTGAGGAATAATTATGAGAGACTAGAGAACCTAGCAGAGTCTCATTGGCCACTTATTTGGACATCATTGTGCAGTCCATTGCAAGCTCCCAAGGGAAATTTGCCTCTATTTTTTATTATAGGGCACGGATGTATGAGTACTATAGCATTGATTTGGACAGAAACCAAGTCAAAGAACTGGACATTTCAAAACTACAAATATTGTCTATTTTTAGGGATCCTAGAAATGGACAAGAACTGACATTGACTAGGAAACACATCTCCATTGACTGGTGCATCCATCCCCATATTAGTCAAAAATGGATGGATATGTGGTATATGGTTTTTGATGAACCTCCCTACAATACCAGGGAGATGCCCTTATAATTTATGAGGAAATTAAGGGCCGAGTTTATTATCGGTAACCATGTCAACTAATTTGACATTGGTGACTTCCATGGAGTGGGTCGACGGTCTTCACAGGACCGAGAGCATGCTAGGGGTGACCCCGTGTTAGGTCCTCGTCCCCCCAGGCGAAGGTTTGACCCCCCTACCCAACATCCTCATGTTGTAGAGAACTTGCAACATGTACAACTAGCCATCTCATCATTGAATCGTAGCCTAGTGCAACATAGTAGCTTTGTTGCACTATCTCGGTAGGAGGTTCCTTCCAGTGAAATTGATAGAGAGGTTGGAGCGTCAACATGCACAGGGGATTCGACATGTATCATATTTGATATATTCAAAATAGTCATTTCTTTATTTTATGACATCCTCAATTTTTTTATATGTTCTCGTGTTTCTACAAGATTTGGCACCAGGCGATGCCGAAGATTATCCATCTAGGATGGACAAGTCACTAGCGTCATAGGTATCATGTGTAAAGTTAAATATCGTATAATTCTCAAATTGTTTGTGTTTATATTTTTTTAATTTTACTATCTGGTACTAATAGTTCAATTTTATTTATATGTATGCAGGCTCCCGATATATTTGTTAAGTATAGTAGCATTGCACCCCCTAGGCACCTGGGCGTTGTTTCTGGGTTACCTTTCTCTAGGCCTAGGGTGTTGGAATCACTTGTACAACCTGTGAGGGTCCATCGCATCCCACCTGTCTTCCAACCACCCCCACCACCACTTTCGGCCCCATCGACAGAGACTGCCATAGTAGAGGTTGTCTTGGAGCATGTTGTACAACCTAGTGCTCCATCTGCCAGTGAATCTCCATCGATGCATGAGATATTCACGGTGAGATAGTGCATTGATGATAATTTTTTATGTTTCATTAATTTGTTTTTACACACATTTGTTTAATTTTCTTGACTTGATCCTTCTAACTGATGTAGGGTGGCATTACAGAGAGATTGGGGTCGCGGAGGAGAGTGAAACCCTCATGATTGACAGTTTCATATGTGGTGAGTTGTCTTAGATTAAATTACAAAGTAACAATTTGTATGTCTATTAATTCATTGATGAAAAAAACCTATAACATTGTTTATTCTTTGTGCAGTCTTGATCGAGAGGATCAAAATATGCTCAAAAATCAAAGTTCTCAGAATTGATTCAAAATGGACACGTGTGTAGACCTCGTTCTCACGATCCCAACGCAACTTGAACGAGTTCAAACATACATTATATGAGTGAGATATTGTGTTTTCTCTGCTTTTCCAAACACACAAAATTTTGTTGACTGTACAGTCTGCAGAGTCCATATAGTGCTGACGTGGCATATCCATATTGTTGATGTGGCAGGTGGCCATGCTGACATGTGTCATGTGACATAGACTGTTGACTGTTCATAGGTGTTGACGGGGCATGCCCATATTGTCGACATGGCATGTCCGTACTGGACAAGTGGCAGGTGGTCGTACCGACACGTGGCAGAGGTAATGTGGTAGAGGTTGACATGGCAGCTGAGTTTGGCTTGTTAGATGACAACATGTGTCAGTTATTGAGCTGGTAGTGGTTATGTGGCAGTTTAGTGGACCAATATAATGGTGCCACGTGGCCCAGACATGGGCTGCCACATGGCACCCCCTCCAAAGTATAAAATGGGTTTGTGCTCACGGGGGTTTGAACCCACGACCTCCGACGAACACGTCGATGGCTTGGCAGGGCCCGACTACCATCCCGCTTGCATGGTATTACTTAACCCTATATGGCATGGTAAATTTATATGTTTTCAATATGGTATGGTTTGGCGGGGGGTCCAGGATGGGGCTTAACCCTAACCCCCTGTTGCATTACGTTATGCCATATGACCCTACCATACACTATTGTTTGCGCATGAGGTTTTTTAAAAATCACCTCCAAACGGTCCTCGCCACTTGTCATCCCCGCCAACAGTCCTCTGCCCACGCGCATGGACACTTGTCACCCCCACAACCAACCTTTGCAACGGTTCTTATTTAAGTGCCCAGGGTCCGGCCATATGAGATGCATGCGACCAACACCTCCTCCCTTGAGGGCGTTAATCGCGCTAACGTTGTGACATAATGACCGATTTTGAAAGAAGGCACATGTGCTAGGTTTTTGGCATGGAAAATTCCCATGAGCCAGGTTCAGTGAGTCTGGGTGCATTTTCATGAGCAAAGGCAACAAAGAATTGGGAAAAAAAATTAGGGAGTGATTCCAACTCAGTTTTTGGCCAAACCAGGTGCAGTAAGAGCCCAAGGAGGGGTTTTTAGACGTTCTGGAGCCATTGATGCCATCCATTTCTCATTCTGAGCATTGTAAAGCACTGATTTTGACACTTTGAGCATTAATGAAAAATATCCATTGGAAGCTGGACCAGAAGATGTAGCCCAAGAGAGGGGTGAACTCCTTTATCGTTTTTCTGTGTTAATGTGTGTATTATGATGGTTGTTTATGGCTATTTATGTTGCTCATGATTAAGTAAAAAACTCATTAATATTTATGTGTTTGTAACTTGATCTTATTAACCAAGCACATACCATTTCACTTGCAATTTTAAAAAGATTTAGGCCTTTACATTTTCAGATCAAGTTGGTATCATAGCATAGGTTTTTGAATGTTTGATTGTTTGCAAGTTTTTTTTTTCTGATTTTTCCAAGGTTGAAGTTCACAAGAGGAGAAGGTCAACTTGTAGAGCCAAGTTCTCAACTGTCAAGAAGGAAAACTAAACAATCACCTCAAACTTCAAGGAGATATTCACCAAGTATGGCTCATGAGGAGAGTCACGAAACTCTTCCTTTAGAGGATGAAACTTTCATAAAATATTTCTATAATATGACAGAGATGGTGAAAGTTTTATTTGAAGAAAGAAATGCAATATTGCAAGGTGAAAGCTCAAAACCTCCAAAGCGTAATGGAGATAGTGGTGATAAAACTCCAAAGGGAAATGGAGGGAATGGTGATTCTCCACCTCCTTCATGTCCATATTCCACCTCTTCTACCATTACACAACCACCTCCAAATTCTCCAAAAGAACATGGTAAAAATCCTCTATAAACTCCTTTTCTTAAGCTTGATATTAAGTTTGAATTTCCTATGTACAATGGAAAGGTAAATGCTGAGAAATTGGATAACTAGATTCGTTAGATTGAAGTGTATTTTAGGATACAAAGGATCAAAGATGATGAAACTAAGATTCAACATGCTTCTTTAAGATTGGATAGTGCAACACTCATTTGGTGGGAGCCAAAACTCAAGAGGACATGAAGAAACATGGTAAAGTTTTATCCTCTAGGAATGATTTTATTGTTGCACTTAAAAGACAATTTTATCCATTAGCATACATGCAAAAAGCTATTATGGTTTGGAAAAACGTTAGACAAGGTAAAGGGAAAAGTGTTCAAAGATACACTCAAGAATTTAGAAGAAGAGCTTTGATTTTGGTTATAGATTTATTTTCTCAAGAAACTTTACTCAAATATATTGGAGGATTTCATAGCTACTTGAGGCACACAATACTTATGTTTAACCCTACAAGTCTAGATGAAGTTTGTGTACAAGCAACTCACTTGGAAGAAAGAGGGGGGAATGAACCTCAAGAGGGCAGCAGGGAACCTTTTGTTCATGGAGACAAAGGAAAGAAGAAGTTCAAGGGAAATTGAAGAAAGAATGCTTCAGTCAAGAGAGTGGGAGAGAAACTCACATGTAAACATTGTTCAAAATATGGCCATGATGAAGACCATTGTTGGAAACTTCATCCTGAAAAGAGACCCAAAAATTTCAGCCATAAGGGGAAACCAAAGACTACTGCAACTGTACAACATGATTTAGGTTTTGATTCGAGTGATGAAACAAAGATTACAGCCATGGGTTTTCAATGTAAGGATTCTATTGCAAGTACTAGTTCTTCAAGTAGTAATAGCCTCAATGAAACTCAACATGAAAAAGAAAGAATAGAGATTTTCCACATAAGGGTGATTTCAAAGCATACCAAGATAGATACTCTTTTTTATACTGGTTCTCAAGAAAACCTCATATCTGAAGACAATGTTGGAAAAGAAGCTTTCCAAGGTTGTGATTCAAAGTTGAAAAAGAAGCTTTCCAAGGTTGTGATTGAAAGTTGAAATATGATTTATATGAGGTTATTAACCAATATGATGAGATGTTTCAGGAACCAAAAGGATTTCCTCCAAAAATGACTGTCCAACATGAGATACAATCGCATCTATATTGTCATGTTCCAAACATTGGTATGTACAGGATGTCAGTCATGGAGAATGATGAAATTAAAAAATAAATCCAACAATTGCTTGACAAAGGGGTCATCATGCCAAACACATCGCCATGTGGATAACCAATTGTTTTGGTGCCAAAGAAATTGGGTACATGGTGCATGTGTGTAGATTTCAGGGCCTTGAACAAGATTACAGTAAAGAATTGTTATCCTCTTCCTAAAATTGATGATTTTCTTGAATCGTTGTCCTCTTACGGTAAACAATCGTTACCCTTACAAAAAATTCTCTGTGTAATGTTTGTATTTTCCATTGTATCTTTTCTGTTCTTTTACTAAAAAAAATTTTGCAGTAAATATTGTACAATGTTAAAATATACAGTGGAGGCCTCTGCAATGCTACATTTTGATATGCCCCTTTCTGATCATATGTTTTTCCTATACCAGCCTCATAATAACTAGACGATAGGTTGGTATAATCAGGGTGCATGCCCATGAAAAAATCTACATAAAAGAGTCTAGAAAAGTAATGTGGAACCTCATCATTCCACAACAACCTCCCATATGCTTCTAAAAATCTATTATGAAGATGTCATGTTATGTTGGGGTGCTTAAAATATTGCACCTTCAACATCTTTCGCTTTGGCCCCTCTTTGAAATTGAACATAGAAATTGCATCTTCTTTTGAAACTCTATTTTTTACTACTTCCCATTTATCGGGGACCATCATCTCTGAATTTCGTCTCCTCATCAAATCAATAAAACTATCAGTCATTGGCCCCATGTTTTGATATGCATCCATAAATTTATGCAATGGATGCGCAATAATCTCCAAGCTTTGCTTACTCTCTCGAGGGAGATATAATCACCTCAAATCATTTTGCAACCTTCTTTGAACACATGAGCATCGTTCAAGGGTCATTTTTTTGGCATAACCTTCCCAAGGAAGGTCATCACCAACATCTGAGAGATAGGTGGACGTAGGTGTGTAATATTTTGTTTCTTGATAATGCCCCTTGAATCCACTTTCACCCTCCTCACCAACATTGGAATCTTCAGGATAACCACTCTTTGTTTCATTATATTCTCTCACATTAAATTGATCCTCTACACATATACACATTTTAAACTAATTACAACATTTAACAAAAACAAAAAACATAAAAAAATTAAAAGAAAACATATATAAAACATAAACATAAATACACAAAAAAAAAAAAAAAAAATTACCAAACATATTTTCTTGTCATGATGTATTCCCTACATTCTACGGTGTTGGAGTATTAATGTGCAACCTATCTAATAAAGTTGCATCCATAGCACTATTTTGAGCACTTTGTTTGGATGATCTATTCACCAATTCATTTGATAATCTCCTCATGTAACTAGATTGTCTTTGGTCACTCACTGCCCCTCCCAAGTTTCCCTACCTTGCTGATATATGGGTCTTCGACGTCCTCAATGTATCATTCAAATAAGGGGTTCATCTTCCTCCTTCATTGGATAGCCTAAAGCGTTTGCGAGGCATATTTGGAGACACTTGTCTCGATATCTCACCTCGATAGATATCCTTTGAAAATCCATGAATGTGAAAGTTCATAAGTTATAGAAACATAAAATGGAAATATAATATCAAAAACTTGAAGGCATTTAAGAATTTATAACAACTTCAAAGAATCAAAGACATATATTGAAATAACTAACAACTATATTTGTGACTATGATGCTATATATAATGAACATGACAATATATAAATATAAAAAATGTAACATGTAGAAGATAATTTATATCTATGTGTAATTTTTTGTTATAATGTTTATGTTTTTTTTTTTTTAATTAAAAAGTGTTAGCAAATCCAGTGATGTGAAATGTACATGTGACATTTGATAAACTTAACATTTAAATTAATGTATTTTTCATATTAAAGAGTATTATTTAAATTATTTAAGATTCCTACAAAAGTGAACTTGTTGTGGTATGGTCCCATAATCATGGACCACATGAAACCACAAAAGAAAAATGTAGAGCTTATGGCCTTGGTTGTTAACCTCACACCATTTCTTAGAAATGTTGTATAGTTCCTAAGCCATTAAATTTTATCCCCTAATCATTTCTTGGGATAAAATACATGCCCATGATGTGACAAACCTTTTAATTAAAACCATGTTGCACTCCTAAATGAAATATTATAAGGGCATGTCTCATGGTGTAATGCCACAAGCATGGATGACATGCCTTACAATTAGCTCATTTATAGACCAAGCAATTTGGTTTGTAGCATATCTTGGATAATAAGACTCATCCTTAGTGTACCAAACCATAGGACAATTCTTGTGTCCCACTCTTCAAGAATAAACAGTAAAATATAGTATGAGACTAGGGATGGACATAAATAATGAGTCAAAACTAATATGTTTAACTTGTTATACCTAACCTGCATTCTCATATATGAGGGTGTGGAGGTGGGGGTATGGTGAATAATAAATCAAACATAAAAGGTTATATTTTAATCAATATCTCTCGCCACCATCATATAAGTGAGACATGTGTCTTCAAGATGAGATCACTAGGAAGTCCGGTGCAAAATGGGAAACATCTTTCCTACCCTCCCAAAACTTGTACTATGATTTTGCTACATCCACACCTCCAAAAGGTCATATGTCCGTTTCATTCAATCGATCATTGTCTTATCACTATTTTTTTGTCGCCATTTCATTATTAGTGATGGAGAGAGTGAATGGGGGATAGCGAGATAGTCATAAGACAATTATGGATTTAATGAAATGGACATGTGATCATTTGGAGGTGTGGAGGTAGTGAAACCATGGTACAAATTTTGTTGAAATCATGGTACAAAGTCTTTATTTAGAGTTTTATTAGGGTCTTTTCCCCTCTTTAAAAATTGATAGGGGCTTTACCTCTTGGAGAGTCTTCCTCCATTACTTAGATTCATAGGTGCAATCCATTTCAATTGCAAAAATGGATACACCTTTGGTTATGGGTCCAATCCAATTTGGTTTGAGAGCTCAACTAATTTTCACTCTTGATATGTTTTAATTCTTAGTATATTTTAAGAAAATACAAAAAAAAATGAGCACTAGATCCAAAGCTTATGTGACTAAGGAATGGCTAGATGAAGCTTTCATAAATGAAATGAAGTATTTTTTGTAGGGAAAATGAGTTAGGGAACTTGAATCCTTATACCTCAACCCAATATTTCAAGATCAAGAGGGGTATATAAACCCTTCGGAACAAAGGGCCACACACCTCTAGGGTACAATTGTTTCCACCACCATGAAACTCCTAGAGACCCACTTACAATATTTAGATGAATATATCACAAAACATTTTTGGTGGTGAAGTTGCCTAGTTAAGTTCATGTTCAAGGTGTAACACATGTACAACCAAGAGGATAATTTTAATGTGAGACTCTAGCATCTAGATGGGGTAGGTCATACTTCAAAAGAAATATAGATTGGTAAAAAAATTAAAGGGGATTTTAGCGATTTTGTAGACATGCATTAACTCAAATAGAAGATTGCAACTCGGATGAGCCAACTAAAATTCAGGTCGTGCATTTTTCTGGAGGGACATGCATATTGAATAATTTATTGAGAAGTTCCAAGTTATTGAGTCTAAGTCCAAGGTTCCCCCAAATAAAAGGTGGGATATTTATATTTCCGATCTATGGTTCTATGGTTCTAAGCCAAGGTTCTAAACCTAGATGGTGATGCAATATGAAGGAAAGCTAAAAACTAGTACCTTATAGAATATTAAGATATAGGATATATGAACTTGCAAATTACTAAAATAACTTTAATAAATTCATCTAATAAAACTGAAACAAGGCAAAATAACATAATATTTCTTAAAGAGTTCGAAATTGTCAAAGAAAAAACTTGAATAGTTTTATGAACCTTCCTCAAGCATAATATTCATGTTGATAAGATTCCAACAGAAGGGTCAAATGACCCTTTTTGAAGCACCGTATTTTCTTCAAGGGGGAGAATAGGGAAGGGTCGATTGACCCTTCCTTGAGCATAATATATTCATTGGAGGAGAGCATAGGGAAGGGTATGCCAATACTTCATCAAGCGTAGAATTATTGTCAAGGGATAAGATAAGGAAGGTAGAAGAAGAGCTTTGATTTTGGTTATAGATTTATCTTCTCAAGAAAATTTACTCAAATATATTGGAGGATTTCATAGCTACTTGAGGCACACAATACTTATGGTTAACCCTACAAGTCTAGATGAAGTTTGTGTACAAGGAACTCACTTGGAATAAAGAGGGGGGAATGAACCTCAAGAGGGCAGCAGGGAACCTTTTGTTCATGGAGACAAAGGAAAGAAGAAGTTCAAGGGAAATTGAAGAAAGAATGCTTTAGTCAAGAGAGAGGGAGAGAAACTCACATGTAAACATTGTTCAAAATATGGCCATGATGAAGACCATTGTTGGAAACTTCATCCTGAAAAGAGGCCCAAAAATTTCAGCCATAAGGGGAAACCAAAGACTATTGCAACTGTACAACATGATTTAGGTTATGATTCGAGTGATGAAACAAAGATTACAACCATGGGTTTTCAATGTATGGATTCTATTGCAAGTACTAGTTCTTCAAGTAGTAATAGCCTCAATTGAACTCAACATGAAAAAGAAAGAATATAGATTTTCCACATAAGGGTGATTTCAAAGCATACCAAGATAGATACTCTTTTTGATATTGGTTCTCAAGAAAACCTCATATCTGAAGACAATGTTGAAAAAGAAGCTTTCCAAGGTTGTGATTCAAAGTTGAAAAAGAAGCTTTCCAAGGTTGTGATTCAAAGTTGAAATATGATTTATATGAGGTTGTTAACCAATATGATGAGATGTTTCAGGAACCAAAAGGATTTCCTCCAAAAACGACTATCCAACATGAGATACAATCACATCTATATTGTCTTGTTCCAAACATTGGTATGTACAGGATGTCAGTCATGGAGAATGATGAAATTAAAAAACAAATCCAACAATTGCTTGACAAAGGGGTCATCATGCCAAACACATCACCATGTAGATAACCAATTGTTTTGGTGCCAAAGAAACTGGGTACATGGCGCATGTGTGTAGATTTCAGGGCCTTGAACAAGATTACGGTAAATAATCATTATCATCTTCCTAAAATTGATGATTTTCTTGAATCGTTGTCCTCTTACGTTAAACAATCGTTATCCTTACAAAAATTTCTCTGTGTAATGTTTGTATTTTCCATTGTATCTTTTATGTTATTTTACTGAAAATTTGTTTGCAGTGAATACTGTACAAGGTTAAAATATACAATGGAGGCCTCTGCAATGCTACATTTTGATATGCCCCTTTCTAATCGTATGTTTTTCCTTTACCAACCTCATAATAACTAGACGGTAGGTTGGTATAATCAAGGTGCATGCCCATGAAAAACTCTACATAAAAGAGTCTAAAAAAGTAATGTGTGTTTATGGATAAATCCGTAAGTGCGGACACAAACCGATCTCCCTAGATCCACCTGGATCTAGAACAAAACATGACAGAATATACCGCTTTCCCTAGATCTAACTATTGAATTAAATTGGAAGTGAGAAGAAGATATGTACCTTTGTAATCGCTTCCTTGGTCTCTGTTGTTCCTTGCTTCGCTCCAGCGCTCTTGTGCGGTCAAGATCAAAACAGCACAAACCAACCAAAGTGAAAAAAAATAATATATCCAATAGCTAATCCATACATATGATCAAGGAGTTATGTAATAAAGTAAATCTAACTTTATGGGAAAGAAACATATTACTGTATCATATTAAATGTGAAAGAGAGATTACAACCATTGCCTTGATGTCGTAAGGTCCCTTCCAACTGTCCTTCATTCC
>ML835014.1:38828-49442 GCA_009831015.1 Picea engelmannii
ATGGGGTTTAATGGATTTAAGGGCGGGTAGACTTAGGATAATGTTTTAGTTTTTGTTTTGAATTTTGTATGTTTTATTTTTTATTTAGTTTACGTTTTATTGTTTTATATGTTTTTTGTTTTATTATGTTTTGTTTTTTATATTTTATTTGTTATATATGTTTTATTATATGTGTTTAAGTTTTATTTTGTTTTGTTTTATTTAATGTTTTTTATTTTAATATTTTTTTTAAATATTAATTAATAAAACATTAACCTAATTTATTAATTAATCAATCAATTAATTAATTAATTTTTATCAAGATTTAACCTAGGTTATTTAACTAATTATACTAACATTATTAAGTCATCTAACTAACTTATTTGATTATTCCTTTTATCCTAAGTTCATTTATTCGTGAATGGGTGGCGGGAAAATGGAGGATGATGTCAACGACGCAAAAGGACAAGGGAGTGAGGACGCATCGTGGATGAAGGATGCAGCAGGGTGATGGGGGATCGAGCGAAATGAATGGAGGGGAGAAATGGGATCGACTGAGCCAGACTTCATCATCACAAAAGAAACACCAAATCAACAGTCGAAGAATCGAGTTACCTATGATTATAGGTCCCCGACATAGGCTCCACCTGGGGATGGCAGCTCTTTCAGGAGGTGTCAAGAACCACTGAACTCTGAACATGCAAACCGGTGCTTTATTATTTGGGCCATGGAGTCACAGCAGCTACAATCTTCAAACTGGCTCAGACTTGACTGGACAGTGAACTAGATACTATCAAATGCAAACTCTGTTGGAAATCATACAATACTGAAAAAATGCTCAAATGATTGAGCTTATTCAAAATTGCTACCTACTCTACACTACTGACAATTTCATCGTTCTAAATGATACAACAATGCCAATGCATCCAATCAAGTATTTGTTGAGACCATAGGACTGTTTGACTGCTCATTAGCACAGTGAAAAGCGCAACTTGACCTTTTACCCATAGACCCGAAACTGCAAAGCGTAAAGGCCACTGCTGAAAACATGCTTGATATTTACCATAGAGACCTTGACAATATTGAAGAACAAAATTAATGCCAGAGATAGATTGAGGCTTTACAGTGAAAAATTTCTCCATATAGGTAGCTATAGTATCAAGGTAGAAATGACATGTTCCTTGATTTTTGGATTTTTCCAAGTGAGCAACATGCCCTGGCACTGTATCTATGTTATTTTCATCCTCATGCATTTCCTGACATGGCTGCAACTGCTTTGATGAGCTTTGTAATGTGACTTCTGCTGAAAAAGACAATGAAGCTGACTGCCTGATCATGTCAATATCATAACAACGTTTTATCCCATAGCTGGATGATGGAAAAAGATTTTGACAACACAAGTCATCCAACACATCTGATATTGGATCCTGTAGAAATTGAACTGACTGCTGCATTGGTTCCACTGAAACTTCTTGATTTTCTGTGTATTTATCCTTCAACACTTGTTCAAGAGTCTCCTTCAAAATTTGAAATGAATTAAAGCACAATGGTACATAGTTATTTTGGATTAACTCGTAATTTGTCTCAAGCTTTAAGCTTTCATTTGGAATTTGAAACTTAGAGTAGGTAAAGTGCTGCAATTATGGGTTTAGAACAGCCTCCATATCCTTAATGGCATCTTCAACTGATTGATCAGAGGAATTTATGTCTTCACTATTTACAACTGACCTAGAGTTTCTTTTCAGAAATTGAAAAGAAGAGAAACATAAGGGCAAAGTGTTTTCACTTACTCTGAGATTTTCTGCACTTTGATCATTGTTGTCATAATTTCCATGTGCAGATTGATTGTCATCTCTGAGTTGTAACTGATCTTCTTCTTGCCAACAACATGCTGCTAGTTTCTTTGAACAATCAACCTCTATTTTAGCCTCATGATCATCATCATACTGGTCACACTTGGGTAAATCATCCATGGATGAAATGTCAGTGAACATGCATATCATGTCAGCTGGTTGTTCCTCTGCAAGTTGAGATGGAGCTTCATCTTTGACTGTGTTGTGAATTGAATACATGAAAGAATCATTATTCAAACCATGGTACCCAGGATGAGCAACAAACTATTTGGGAACTATGACCTTTTCTTTCTCTGAAATCAATGGACCATGATGTCTTTGGATAGCAAGCTCCTCTTTTACGCTAATCTTTTGCATCATCTCTTCCATGGCACTGGTCAAAATATCCAGTTTAGCTTCTGATGACTTCAGTTGCTCCTTTTTTGTTTTGTCTTTTCTCACTGCTTCTAGCTTTGCCTTCCTGTTCAGCAGGTTAGCTTCCACATCGATTGTGACACTTTGCATTTCTTCTAGGGTTGCAGTGTCTCTTTCTCTTAACTGGAATTTCATTTCTGGATCAAAGGCTTCTAGGAAATGCAATTTAGCTAAACCAGGAGGTGGCCTTACATCCACAGGTATTGAATGATACACCTCATTGAACCTAGTTGAGAACCGTTGTACTGCTTCCCCTGGTTGCCTTTTCAAATGGTCATACTCTTCTAGGATGAGGAAAACATTTCCCATGACCACCCATCTATCTAGGAAAACTTGCATAAATTGATGAAAAATTCTGATATTTGTAGCTGGCAGATTTCTAAACCAATTTTTAACTTTACCTTGCAAAGACAGGGAAAAAATCCTGATACAGACATCATCATCTTCAACCTCATAAATGTCAAGGAAATCCTAAAGGTTTTGAATATGCTTTTCAGCAGTAATATTGGCATTCTCTCCATCAAACCTGGGCAGATTATTGGTGTAATTTGCAGGGAAGTCATGGAGGATAGGAGGAAAATCTAGTGGCTTGTATCGGTCTAGGACTTTTTCAAGCACATGAGATGAAGCAAGAGGCTCACAATCATCCAGAGGTTTATCAAGAGTAGGAGATAAAGAAGGAGGCTTATGTCTCACTAGGGTTTCTACAGGTGCATCTGGGATGTGCACAGGTGTATGAGTATGGACATAATCTACAATTGGGGATCTGATCTCTTGAGGCTCATCAATCAATAGGTGGCCAATGAAATCTTCGGCAATATACCCTTGATCAGGCTTAGAATAAGACAAAACATAATTCCATATAAAACCAAATATGTCTTGAATGCAATTTGAGCTTGAGTACCTGGTCTTTCTAGGTTTCTTGGCCATGCTTTAGGTTCTTCCTCCAGTGGAGTCTTTGAGTTGGCACTGTCTGGAGCTGGTTGGAGTCGCCAGGTGAATGATCTCAGCTTTCTTGTGTCTGGTCATTGTCCACCATCAATGATCAGATATGGATCTTTGAAGTGTACTACTGGAGAAAGTTCCCCAGTATGGCCGCCATTCTGTTAGTACTCTATAATTTTCCCAAGGCTGTGATGGCAGTCACAGAGGCAACATCAAAAGCACTTCGAGTCTTGGATCTAGCCCTCCAAGACTCAGAGAGGGATATCTTTGTCTGATTTATCTTTGTTAGAGATTTGATCTTAGGCTAGCTATGTAGAACATGGGTTTGTTCATGGATTTTGAGTTGGTTTGGTTAAGGCATAAAGGACCATTGGGAAACATGGAGTCAATGATAAAGACGATAAATGAATGAATAACTAAAACAAGATGTAACCAGGCAAGATAATCATGCAAGTGGATTCTTTGATCTTATAGGATGGGAAAAAGAAGAAAAGATTGGAATTCTTTTCAAATGTAGAGTAGAGTACAACTGAATTCTACACCTCAAACTTGGAGGAAAACATAAATATTGCATTGAGCCAGCATAGGGTGTCAAGAACAAATCCTGTACATTACATTCTCATAGACAATACAGAAAGAAAAGAGTATGAAATAGGTAAATCATGAGTTACATGAGAGAGAAACTTCACCACTTAAACACAACATAGGAATCTGGAAAAAGTCTTTGTATTCATTCATAAAGTCATTTACAGACTAATGATCATCTTTACAAAACAGAAAACCATGTTTCTATATTATCTACCCATCTGGTACCTCCAGGTCGAACCTATTTACATTAAAATCCTCTGAATAAATAGGATAGATCTCCCAACCAGTTGTTTCAGTTGATTTTAACCGCCTCAGCCAAAAATAGCCACAAATCCCCAAAAATCCTGAATTGTCCGCCATGAAAGACAAGCCTAATTTCTGCCAAAAAGGGGTCAGAACAGACATAGTTTTCTCTTCAACGCTGACACATAGGAAAACATTGAAGGAGGTTGTTGTAGATGGGCATGTGCTAGAGAAAACACTCCTTCGGTTTCGCCAAATTCGCCTCCAGGTGGTCGTAATAGCTCCTGCAAGATCGAGACTGTAACAGAAAAACCGAAAATCCGAAAAAGAGGTTGAAAGAAAGCTTTGATTCTCCTTTCTCATGTCACCTGTGAAAAAACTGAGAGGTTTTTGTTCTTCAGCCCGTGCTGAGAAAAAACCTCTCTCGGATTTTGAAAATCCGTCTTCATTTGCCCAGAATCCGTTTTGAAAAAAGACATAACAAAATAGGCAAAAATGGAGAAAAATGAGGAAAGTGGTTTTTTTTGGGATGGGTGGTATTCTGGACCCCCCCTGAGGTGGTAAGCGGTTTTTTTTTTGGGGGGGCTCCGCTGGCATGTGGGGGCGACACCTGTCTGGGGGGTGGTTTTTAGAAACTACCATTCCGGACCCCCCCCTCTCGTTAAAGTTCGGATGGTAAGGGGGGGTCCGGAAATTTTCTCGTTCGTTGATTAAATTTGATGTGATGTTTGAAGGTATGCATGGGGTTTAATGGATTTAAGGGCGGGTAGACTTAGGATAATTTTTTAGTTTTTGTTTTAAATTTTGCATGTTTTATTTTTTATTTAGTTTATGTTTTATTGTTTTATATGTTTTATTGTTTTATTATGTTTTGTTTTTTATATATGTTTTATTATATGTGTTTAAGTTTTATTTTGTTTTGTTTTATTTAATGTTTTTTTTATTGTAATATTTTTTTTAAATATTAATTAATAAAGCATTAACCTAATTTATTAATTAATCAATTAATTAATTAATTAATTTTTAACAAGATTTAACCTAGGTTATTTAACTAATTATACTAACATTATTAAGTCATCTAACTAACTTATTTGATTTTTCCTTTTATCCTAATTTCATTTATTCGTGAATGGGTGGCGGGAAAATGGAGGATGATGTCAACGGGGCAAAAGGACAAGGGAGTGAGGACGCAACGTGGATGAAGGATGCAACAGGGTGATGGGGGATCGAGCGAAATGAATGGAGGGGAGAAACGGGATCAACCGAGCCAGACTTCGTCATCATGAGAGAAACACCAAATCAACAGTCGAAGAATCGAGTTACCTATGATTATAGGTCCCCAACACCATGAATGTGAAAGTTCATAAGTTATAGAAACATAAAATGGAAATATAATATCAAAAACTTGAAGGCATTTAAGCATTTATAACAACTTCAAAGAATCAAAGACATATATTGAAATAACTAACAACTATATTTGTGACTATGATGCTATATATAATGAACATGACAATATATAAATATAAAAAATGTAACATGTAGAAGATAATTTATATCTATGTGTAAATTTTTGTTATAATGTTTATGTTTTTTTTTTAATTAAAAAAGTTAGCAAATCCACTGATGTGAAATGTACATGTGACATTTGATAACCTTAACATTTAAATTAATGTATTTTTCATATTAAAGAGTATTATTTAAATTATTTAAGATTCCTACCAAAGTGAACTTGTTGTGGTATGGTCCCATAATCATGGACCACATGAAACCACAAAAGAAAAATGTAGAGCTTATGGCCTTGGTTGTTAATCTCACACCATTTCTTAGAAATGTTGTATAGTGCCTAAGCCATTAAATTTTATCCCCTAATCATTTCTTGGGATAAAATACATGCCCATGATGTGACAAACCTTTTAATTAAAACCATGTTGCACTCCTAAATGAAATATTATAAGGGCATGTCTCATGGTGTAACGCCACAAGCATGAATGGCATGCCTTACAATTAGCTCATTTATAGCCCAAGCAATTGGGCTTGTAGCATATCTTGGATAATAAGACTCATCCTTAGTGTACCAAACCATAGGACAATTCTTGTGTCCCACTCTTCAAGAATATATAGTAAAATATAGTATGAGACTAGGGATGGACATAAATAATGAGTCAAAACTAATATGTTTTACTTGTTATCCCTAACCTGCATTCTCATATATGAGGGTGTGGAGGTGGGGGTATGGTGAATAATAAATAAAACATAAAAGGTTATATTTTAATCAATATCTCTCCCCACCATCATAAAAGTGAGACATGTGTCTTCAAGATGAGATCACTAGGAAGTCCGGTGCAAAATGGGAAACATATTTCCTACCCTCCCAAAAGTTGCACTGTGATTTTGCTACATCCACACCTCCAAAAGGTCATATGTCCCTTTCATTCAATCGATCATTGTCTTATCACTATTGTTTTGTCACCATTTCATTATTAATGATGGAGAGAGTGAATGGGGGATAGAGAGATAGTCATAAGACAATTATGGATTCAATGAAATGGACATGTGACCATTTGGAGGTGTGGAGGTAGTGAAACCATGGTACAAATTTTGTTGAAATCATGGTACAAAGTCTTTATTTAGAGTTTTATTAGGGTCTTTTTCCCTCTTTAAAAATTGATAGGGGCTTTACCTCTTGGAGAGTCTTCCTCCATTACTTAGATTCATAGGTGCAATCCATTTCAATTGCAAAAATGGCTACACCTTTGGTTACGGGTCCAATCCAATTTGGTTTGAGAGCTCAACTAATTTTCACTCTTGATATGTTTTAATTCTTAGTATATTTTAAGAAATACAAAAAAAGTTGAGCACTAGATCCAAAGCTTATGTGACTAAGGAATGGCTAGATGAAGCTTTCATAAATGAAATGAAGTATATTTTGTAGGGAAAATGAGTTAGGGAACTTGAAATCCTTATACCTCAACCCAATATTTCAAGATCAAGAGGGGTATATAAACCCTTCGGAACAAATGGCCACACACCTCTAGGGTACAATTGTTTCCACCACCATGAAACTCCTAGAGACCCACTTACAATCTTTAGATGAAGATATCACAAAACATTTTTAGTGGTGAATTTGCCTAGTTAAGTTCATGTTCAAGGTGTAACACATGTACAACCAAGAGGATAATTTTAATGTGACACTCTAGCATCTAGATGGGGTAGGTCATACTTCAGGACAAATATAGATTGGTAAAAAAATTAAAGGGGATTTTAGCGATTTTGTAGACATGCATTAACTCAAATAGAAGATTGCAACTTGGATGAGCCAACTGAAATTTAGGTCATGCATTTTTCTAGAGGGACATGCATATTGAATAATTTATTGAGAAGTTCCAAGTTATCGAGTCTACGTCCAAGGTTCCCCCAAATAAAAGGTGGGATATTTATATTTCCGATCTATGGTTCTAAGCCAAGGTTCTAAACCTAGATGGTGATGCAATATGAAGGAAAGCTAAAAACTAGTACCTTATAGAATATTAAGATATAGGATATATGAACTTGCAAATTACTAAAATAACTTTAATAAATGCATCTAATAAAATTAAAACAAGGCAAAATAACATAATATTTCTTAAAGAGTTCGAAATTGTCAAAGAACAAACTTGAATAGTTTTATGAACCTTCCTCAAGCATAATATTCATGTTGATAAGGATCCAACAGAAGGGTCAAATGACCCTTTTTGAAGCACAATATTTTCTTCAAGGGGGAGAATAGGGAAGGGTTGATTGACCCTTCCTTGAGCATAATATATTCATTGGAGGAGAGCATAGGGAAGGGTATGCCAATACTTCATCAAGCGTAGCATTATTGTCAAGGGATGAGATAAGGAAGGGTTGATGAAACCTTCCTTGAGCATAGTATTTTGATTGTGGGGAGAATGTGTAATGGTTGGCTAACATTTTCTAAAGCATAATACTCTTTTCGAGGGAGAGCCTAAGGAAGGGATGATCAACCCTACTTCAAGCAACACAGGTAAGCGTTGTTCAACCCATGGAAGTGTCAAGAAACACATTCTAAAGCGTAGTATTTGCATTGAGGGAGAGATTAAGGAAGGTTTGAATAACCCTTCCTTGATCATAGTATTTTTGTTTTGGGGGATCATTAGGAAGGTTAGTTGATCGTTCCTCAACCACACTATTATTTACATGTGTTGTAAGTCATATATTTTCCATTGGATTAATAAAATTTTGATTATTCTTATATTATTTATTATGATCGAAATATTATATTTGCTAAAGGTGAATTCAAAATATATTACTTGCTTCTTTTGTTTTCATAAGAGTTGTGGTGTTGCATGCATGAATCCTTATTTCATCTCTATTTTGAATTCATGTACCTTTAAGAGTACAACAAATCAAAGTAGGCATTTTGACACATCCTTGTGATAAAACCCACCAACAATACTCATCTGAATCATAGTATATTTTCCTAATGAAAATCTATTTTCCCAATTCAAAAGAAGGTTTCGTGAAAGCGAGTTGACATGCATCATTGTTAGGTTTCTCTACCAAGTATGTATAACCATGAGGAGATTGGTTAATTTTTCATTTTCCTCCACTTAATGAAGGTGTTTTCTTGGTTTGGTACTTCCCAAAAACTCATGAAAAGAAAATGACCTACAGTTTCACTTGTAATTCCTCTCCTAACAAAGATAATGTCATGCTACTTTTTGACCTAGGTTCAATGGGAACACACCCTATTTCTCATTCCACTATTGGTCTAGGGTTTTTTTCTTAATGGATGGCCGAGCCACCATGATTAGTGGATGTGTCCAAGTTTTTTCAATTATGGACTTTCACCCATTGCCTCATGTGGAATTGGATTCTTCTTGACCAACATGGGCAGGACTTTACATGCTTATTCTCCTCATTGGAACAAATTAAACATGTGAATCTACCTACATATTGGGTAATTCAATTGATTTTCCATCAACATGTCTAGGGTTAACCCTTAGTCTTCTTATAGGTCTAGTGAGGATGACGCTCTACATAATTTGGCTTACACTTGCATGATCTTGTCTCTCAACTTGAAAATATTTTACGAATTTTGGGTATTTATCTTGATGGGATAAACTTTTATTATTCCCATGAAACTATCTATGGTTGAAATCCTAAACACTATAACTAAATATTGTTTGCAGAAACTATTGAATTCATACTTTTATTCAAATTCTTTTGATGTT
The DNA here is from genome assembly GCA_009831015.1 of Picea engelmannii. Taxonomy (NCBI): domain Eukaryota; kingdom Viridiplantae; phylum Streptophyta; class Pinopsida; order Pinales; family Pinaceae; genus Picea; species Picea engelmannii. Next base: position 48,085 of record ML835014.1, read on the forward strand.
GATGCTTATGAACTTATCAATTTTGGTTTTCTATATTTGATTGATACATAGATGCATATTTTTATATATAAATTGTGTTTTCAATAAGGACACGAGGTATGATTATAGTATCTAACTTATTCATGATTTCAAAGAATATGAATTGTTAACAAAATTCATTTATTGTGTTTACAATATCAGGGTTTTAAATGGAATTGGAAAAGGGATAGATCTATCAAAAATCCAAATCATGTTACTATCTAATGGATCTTTTGCTAACTATATACATTAATTTAGGGATATAATGCAACTAATTTACATATTTACTTTTCAAAGAAATACATATAAAGGGGAAAGAAAAAATTGAGAAGTTTGAACACAATGAAAACAAATTACTTATAAGAAATATAGCATTAACAATACCCAAAAGTTTATTGCAAGTTAAAAAAAAAAAAAAGCATAAGATATGAAGAGAATAAAAAATGGAAGTAAAATTTTGTATATGAAAAGTAAATGCTTGCATAATTTACAATTTGTGATAGTTTGAACCAAAACATTTTTACTACTTGCTCTTGCCTATCAACTTTATTCTTTGAAATCAAAACCTATACATGTACATGGATAGGCCCAACAATGGTTGTTTGACAGTTGCTTTGCTAATAGATATTGAATTTACACTTAGGTCTCTAGAGAAATGAGAGAATGCCAATACCTATATACAAGCTATTTTTAAGGTTAAAGCCAATAAAATAATAATTGTTTACAATATTGTGTGAAATATGGCCTAATAATGTTTATAAGTGATGACCTCTCGGTCTATAAAGCCACATACATAGACTATACCTAAATTACTCTGCTAGTAGCTTCAATCCATGGTTTCTCTAAGACTTTTCACAACGATTCTAAACCCTCGACCATATCGTGTTCTATAATATACTATCCTCGTCTGAATCACATTACAAATACACAGAGCATTGAACATAAGTGATTGTCATAAGCCCTCTTTGTTACAACGTTAACCTTCTTTAGATCACAGGACCAAGTGATGTGACCAACGTTTATCACTTGAGCACTTCTCCCCTGGCTCTAATTCTCCACGTGACCACATATTATAACCACGAGCTTATTCATTTGAGCCTGTCTTCTTTGGCACTCCTTCTCCATATAGCCGCAGGATGTGACCATGGGCTTACTTGGTCGGGTCTTCATACCAGCAATCACATACTCACAACATACGCTCTTTTCTGTTTCTCTAATTTGGTATGACGGAACCTTGACAGTTGGAACTTTGATATCGGAGTACCCGGTACTGGGTATACTGGATGTTCAATTATTGCAACTCACAAATTATTTAGATGGTCGGGATGTCGATAGGATGA
>ML835015.1:0-13154 GCA_009831015.1 Picea engelmannii
GCAAGACCTTGATCCTCTTTCCATATTGGTTCTCCACAAGAGCTTTGAAATAGATCTAGGTCTTCCTTGAGTAGTCATCAATGAATGTGAGATAGTACTCACAACCACTCAAGGACTTCTGATTCATGGGCCCACACACATTCATGTGTACTAAATATTGTATCCCAGCGGACCTGGTGTCACTGTTGGGGAATGAGGCCTTGGTAAACTTACCAAGCACGCACCCTATGTAAACATATTCATGCTCTATATTAATATGTGGTACTTCGGTCACAACCTCTCTTAGTCCTTCGATATCTCCATGATGTAGATGGGACATCCTACATGTCATAGCTCACATGTCTATCTGTTGTTGTCACTGCTCACTGTCAATGCATGAAGAGGCTGAAAAATCAATTTGAATATTTTACCATCCCTCAATCCAATCACTTGTCCTGAGTAAATCGAGGACCCCTTAGGGTGAATGAATACCTCAATCCCTTTGAAGGAAACCTCAAGACCTCTATCCTGGAGGGTAGAAAATGAAATCAAATTCTTCTTCAGCCCAGGGACATAGAGAACATCCCTGAACGATATAGGTGACATGCCATCTCTTCGAAAGGTAAGAATGCCAATCCAAAAAAATCTAACCAAGGAGTCATCTCCAAGATAAATATCCATCCTAACATCAGTGTCTCTGATATCAATCAAATTCTCTCTAACTCCAGTCATATGGCTTGAAGCCCTACTATCAATATACCAGACACTGGGTGTCGTCTCAACTGAAGTGCAACATATGGGGAAAACACACTCTCTCTCGAACTAAGTCTGAAACTTTGCCTCCTCTTTTGTAGTTGTGGTATCGCCCCTATTATTCTTCCTATTGGGACATTGTCCAACATAGTGCCCCAACTTCTTACAAACAAAGCACTTCATTTTTCTCATATATCTCTTATGACCATTGTCGCTCTCTCCTCCCTGTGGTGGGGCCCCAAACTTGGGACCTTGCTGACCTCCCCAACCGACCTTATTCGTTCCCTTTCTCCAAAGAGAAAGATACTCATAATCATGACCTGATTGTTGTTGCTATTGTTTTTGTCCAGAGGCCTCTGCTACAAGTCTAGTATCCTCCTGGACGAAGTCATCCCACATCCTCTCCCATGTGGGCATGACCTCCCTGGAAAACATGCCATGAAATAATGGACCCCATGGTTTGGTACAGTTGTTTAAGGTTGTCCTCACCATAGAATTGGTTTCCACCACCTCTCTAAAGGCTCCAAGAGCATCTTTGATATGGGTGTATTGACCAAGGAATGAAGTCACCAACTCACTCTTGAGCATGTGAATGCCCCTAAGTCGATCATGAAGAACCATCTTCCGGTTCTCATTAGAGATATGATAAATATTACATAAAGAATCCCACATATCATATGCATAATCTTTCCTGATCAAGTGGGGAATGATATGATCCTGCACTCCATCACATATGGTCTGTTTTGCCTTGTTTTTCCTCTTCTTGAACTCTGCTAACAAGACAGGAGTAGTAGCAGGGGGAACAAGAACAACTGCCTCAACTATGTCCCATAGTTCGAGGTCCTCCAAGACAAAGACAATCCTGGCCTTCCCAGGTGACCAGTTGCTAGCCCCAGCTAGCCTATCCTCCACATGCATCTAAGATGATGACACGACTGCCAAACTACACTCCAATTTATGCTCCAACTACAAAGGAACATTGCCTCACTCTTGTCAACATATGTGTGAAAAGAGTCAAGCAAACTCTTACCTCACTCCTAGCAATATAGTTGTGAAAATAGGTCATGAAAAATCAGCCTCACTCCTACCACATAGGTGTGAAAAGAGACTTACGAAACTGTCCACAAACTACTCTACAACCCTCTACAAAAATATGACAACAAGCTGCCACTAAACTCTGTCAATGGTTGTCCACAAAATCTGCCAGGAAGGTGTCTAAAACAACCCACTCATATGTTGTCCAAAACTACTCAGAAATCAGCCACCAAGATCTGATACCATGAAGATTTTCTAGGTCCTGTCAAGCTGCCAACTAGATCTGTCTTTGACCTCAAGTTGGCTCTAACTTTCAACTGTCAATCAAGGTTATGTTTTTGTTTTATAACAGCCAACAGTTCAGAAACTTCTTTGTTGATTTGTTACTGTTACATAAGCAATTTAGGTGCTCTAGCATGTAGTTTTAGTCACCAATGGTTAGAAAATGCATACCAAAATCAATGTAACAGACCTAGAGATATTTACAGCTGAAAATACAGTAGTTCTACACTCCAACATACATGAAAATGAACACGAGTATTTTTTGTCAATGTGACCCTAGATAAACCCCCCCTCCGCCCGAGGAAAACCAGTTTGGAATATAAGTGTATATATAGGGAGAATGGAAGTTGGAATACAACATGTACAATATATAGATGAACCTAATACAATATTAGCTTGATCCAAGATGCAACACTAGTCCAACTGAAGCAAGAGCGCCCTAGTATGGTGCGCCCTCCATAAATGCTGACAAGACCATTGAACTCGAGCCAAAAGCCAACTGGAAGCTATGATAAAAAAAAAACCCTCCACAGTAATCTGATATTGATGAGTAGCCTCCCTCTGAAATAAACCTCACTGTAATCTGAGCTCTGAAAGTCCTCCCTGCTCATGATGCACCCTCCTCACCAAGTGTTCCCTCCTCCAAGCAAGAACATGCCCACTAAATAAACAAGGCCCTAAGCCTGTTGGCTATCTCCATGGAAGGGAGTGCCCAAGCTAGCCTCACAATATGCCTGAAACTTCATGCTCATGCCCTCTCTCAAACTCTCCAAGTGAACAAATGAGTGAATGAGCTCTTACTCCTCCTTTGTGCCCCTCTTAAACCTCCATAAGGAAACCTAAATGATGTATGGTCGAGATCATCCCATCTCAAGTCTAATCAAAGGTTGATATCATCTCACAATAATCTCACTCTCAAAACCACTTTGGGTTAATCTCCCTAAGTTCACTTTATGTCTCCTAATTCAACCACAAAGTGAATTAATAGTCATTTTAGGCATAAATGACAAATTTCACTTTTGACTTAAATCTCCTAAGTCAAAGTGAAATTAGACATAAAGTACAAGGAAAAAATTACATAGTACTTCCCATGTGTGTTTAGGATCTCACAAACACATGGGGAACACCTCCCAAGGTACATAATCTCAAGACAGCCAACGCAGGGTCGGGCATGCTACCAAAATCTCTCTCTACTATGTCCAAACTCTGATACACACACACACACACACATAATGAAAATGTAACAGATATAGACATTCTACTCATGCATAGATTCATGCAGAAGTGAAAGTAAACACATACATGTAATAAACATAGGAAATTCTGATAAACTTCAAACATGTACCTAAACACAACATTTAAACATAGCATGTAAAATTAACATAGAATTGGTACTTATCTTTTTATGATAATACCACCAACTGCGTGCAGACCTTCCATGAACCTCCCAACCTTAGACCACGTTGATCCAAGCTATCAGTAGTGGTTCACCCCCAAGTTGGGACTAAACTCTACCCATGGTAAAGGATATCCTAGGATAGGCTAAGACTACGAAAAGTTGCACAATGCAACATGAAGGATTCCCTCCAAGTAGCCTACTTACACCCACCACTCACAGAATCTCATTTCCCACATGCTTGTCCCACCCTGGGAATATACACCTTCATTTTTCCACATTCCATCGGCTGCTCCACTTCCCTTCCAGGGCTTCAGCAACAAGCTGGATCAGGAATTCTCAAAGCTCTGTAGTTGTTGTTGGACTCCCTCTAGGAGAAATCACTTCCCCAACAATCTCTCTCACCTGGAGAGAGTTGCTCACATGCTTGACAACCTGCTTCTTCAACCCACAGGATTGAAAACCCACCTCTTCAAACCACAGGATTTTCCCCCATAAAACTACATGCGTCTTGGATGACACATAGCTCTCCAGGATCTTGTTCCTCTCCACTTGGAGTTCATTCCTCTCCCCAAAGGAGCTTAGGATAACAGGGTTTATTTCCAAAAATTTAGTAATTTAGGAAATACATTATAATATTCCCTTGGGTTAAGCCCTCAAGATTAGCCCCTTTTTCCTAGCCTCTTAGCCCCCTTCCCTTTCCCTTACTAGTGGATCTTAGTCCCCCATAACTCTTTCTTCATGATCGGTCTACACGCAACAATGTATTTTTATTAATGATCTGCATAATTACATATACAAAATCAGGATCATTGGCCTTAGCATCTAGGCTCTCCGGCCTAATAAACACATAAGCCTTCCAACTTATAAACACTTGGATCACCAGCCTATAAACATAATCGCAATTCAGCAGGGGCTCGGCCTTGGGGTATTAAAATCCCCTCCCCTTATTTATGCATTGTCCTCGGTGCATCTTACCTACATAACATCAACAAGATTTCCAAAATATTCAAAAAGATGTGGGTATTCTTCCCATATAACATCTTCATGCTCCCAATTTGTGTCCTCGGGACCATACCAGGTCCATTGGACCTTTACAAGCCCTATGGCTCGATTCTGTAGTTGTTTTATTTTCTGGTCCAAAATGCGTACTGGATGCACTTGAAAAGCGCTTTCTTGCTCCACATGAATCACAGTCCAATAAATAACATGATTAGCATCAGGTATATATTTCTTAAGCAATGATACATGGAATACATTATGCATAGACATATATGCAAGCAAAGCAATCATATAGGCTATTGGTCCAATCCTCTCTAGGATTTCAAATGGCCCACAATATCTGGCTGCCAACTTGGAACATTTTCCCAACTTCAAGGAACTTTTGTTGGCCTTCACCTTCAAGAAAACATGATCAACCACTTTAAATTACCTGTGAGTTCTGCCCTTGTCAGCATAGATTTTCTTCCTATCTTGGGCAACCTTTAAATTTTGTTTTATCTTCAACATTTTCTGTTCTATTTCCCTCAGTAACTCTGGCCCAACCACTGCTCTATCAGCTAGGTTGTCCCAACTTATTGGTGTGTTACACTTTCCTTCCATAAAGTGCCTCAAATGGGCTCATCTTCAGTGATGCTTGATACCCATTGTTGTAGGAAAATTCTACCAAGTGTAGATAATATTCCCATTTAGATGGTTTGTCCATCACATACATCCTTACCATATCCTCTATCACTTGGTTCACCCTTTATGTTTTCCCATCAGTCTCAGGATGATAAGTTGTGTTGAAGTTCAGATTTGTTCCGAACCCTTTGAAGAATCCCTTCCATAATTTTGAGGTAAACTTTGGGTCTCTGTCAAACAAAATTGTCTTGGGTATGCCATGCAAACATGCTAATTCCCTCATATAGATATCAACAAAATTGGTTGCCTTGTGAGTAACCTTCATGGGAATAAAATGGGAATCTTTAGTAAGCTTGTCCACCACCACCATGATAACATCATGTTTCTTACTTGTTCTGGGAAATTTGGTGATGAAATCGATTGTCACCACTTCCCACTTCCACTCAGGAATGGGCAATGATTGCAACAACCCAGCTGGGTGTCTATGCTCACCCTTGACCCTTTGACACTCCAAACATTTAGCAATGTATTCAACAATCTCCCTCTTCATGCCTGGCCAATAATATTGGCTCTTGACTGCTGCAATTGTTTTCTGATAGCCTGGGTGTCCAACATAAGGTACATTATGCATCTCTTTTAAAATCGTACTCCTCAATTCATGATAATTGGGTACATAAATTATGTTCGTGTACAAGAGAATTCCATCAATTCCCACTTCATAATCTTCAATTGTTTGTTGCATTTTACCTTGTTGTAATTTTGTTACCAATTCCATGTACTAAAAATCTACTTTTGCATCCTTAGAAATTATGCCTTTAGGATCAAACTGATACATGCTAATGGTTGTAGCATGTATTTCATTCACTCTCCCGCTAAGTGCATCCGCCACTTTGTTCTCCGTTCCTTTGATGTGGTTGATATCAAAGTCATACTCACAAAGGAATTACAACCATCTACTCTACCTAGCATTCAAAGTTGGTTGATTAAACAAATATTTCAGACCATTATGGTTTGTCCTCAGCTCCAACCTCTTTCCCATGAGGTAGTGCCTCCACTTATTCAAGGCATGGACTATGGTTGCCAACTCCAAGTCATGAGTGGAAAAGATCCTTTCATGCTCTTTCAATTTTTTGGATTCAAAACATATCACAAACCCATTCTGACTGAGGACTCCACCAAGTCCTTCTTTGCATGCATCAGTTCAAACCAAAAAATCTTCATTCTAATCAGCAATCCTCAAAATTGGAGCATTGGTTAACATTTGCTTCAATTGCTGGAAGCTCTTTTCACACTCTCATGTCCATTGAAAATTCACCCCTTCCTTTGTAAGGAAGTGATTGGGTGAGAAATTCTTGAAAACCCTTCAATGAATCTTATGTAGTATTCAGCTAGACCCATGAAGGATATAATTTCGGTCACATTCTTAGGTGTTGTCCACCCTTTAATGGCCTCAATCTTTTTAGGGTCCATTGTTGATCTGGATTATTTTCGGCACGAAATGAGAGCGGAGATATAATAAATAAATGCGGAGAGATATCCCATATATTCAATAATATAACATAAATGTATTAGAGATGCAACCATAAACACATATATACAGTAATACACAATTTCTATTAATGAAAGAAATGTACAAAGACTGTAAAAATACAGAGTGAAAGACTCGCTAGAATGGTGGCAGCTTATCTCTAAGAAGAGATGTGACGGCTACTCGCATTCGCAAGAAGATGGTTACAATGAGGATTTGAATGAATTTTTACAATAAACAAGAATTCCAAAAACCCTAGACATCCGAAAACCTAACCCTAGGATATGAAGCGCCAAAATTCATGTGGGCCCTGTTTGGGTAAGTGAGTACATCAACTTCCTGGGGTCGTAACTTGTGCATACGATCTATGTTTTAGGCGTGTGATAGCTCGATGGAAAGGTATTGTCAAGGAGATTCATTTTGGGGACTCAATCATGCCTTCGAATATCATTGAGAACCTTGATATAAAAAAAAAACCTTCATCTGGGCCCTCAAAATGGCCCCGGAAGTTAAAAACTGCTAAAAATAGTAAATTGTCAAAATTGCCAGAAAATTGTTTTGAGCCAGTCGAAAAAGGTGGGTGGCCACCAATATCCACCTAGATCAACTGTTATCCCTTCTTCGGATATGATATGCCCCAAATACTGAATTTGGTTTTGATCAAATGAGCACTTTCTCAATTTGGCATACAATTGGTGATCTCTTAGCACTTGTAACACCATCCTCAAATGATGCTCATGTTCTTCTTTAGACTTGGAATATACAAGGATGTCATCCAAAAATAAAATGACAAACTTGTCTAAATATTTCGTGAAAACACCATTCATTAAGCACATGAAAACAATTGGTGCATTTGATAACCCAAATGGCACCATTGTGAATTCGTAATGACCATACCTTGTCATGAAGGCAGTATTACTGATGTCTTCATATCTTTTCCTTACTTGATGATATCCTAACCTGAGATCAATATTTGAGAATATCCTTGCATCCTTTAATTGATCAAAGAGATCATTGATCCTTGGCAAAGTATACTTGTTCTTTGTATTTACCTTTTTCAATTGTCTTAAATCGATGCACAATCTCGATGTACCATCTTTCTTATACACAAACAAGACTGGGGAACCCCAAGGTGACACACTTGGGTGTATATACCCCTTCGTCAGAAGCTCCTCGAGTTGAATTTTCAACTCCTTCAGCTCTGGTGTACTAATTTTGTAGGGAGTCTTTGATATTGGTGCTTCTCCAAGAATCAAATTTATAGAAAAATCAATATCTCTCTTTGGGGGTAGTCCTGGTATCTCCTTGAATACGTCCTCAAAATATTTCAGGACCGAGTGATCCTCCAGATTTGGAACCTTATCCTTAGGTGATTCCTCCATATGAGCTGCAAATATTTGGTAGCCCTTCCTGTAACACTTCTTAAGCTACATTGTTGAGATCTCTCAGATAGTAACTGCCCATAGAATTCCTTGGATTTTTCTTGGGTTCCCTTCCCCATCCAGGCAAGTAAATTATTTTCTATGATAGTCTAAGAAAACATGGTGTTGGTCCAACCAATCTATAACAAAGATAGCCATATGAACCAAATGGAAGGATATGAAAATATGCCTTGGTACTTAGCCCATTCATGTCCACTGGACATGATTTAACCATCTCAATAAATTTTATCTTGGCTCTTGTATCCAACTATACCAGCCAAGATTTCTCATGCTTGCTTCTTGGAAAAAGCAATATTTCCACTACCTTAGGATCTATATAGCAATTACTAGATCCTAAATCTATTAAAATATCAAAGGCATGGTTATTAATCATACCTTCAACTTCAATCATGTGTGATTGAAACTCATCTTTCTTGTTTTCCAGGTCTGCATAGATCCCAAGGACACGTATGCCCATGTCCTCCATTGTTTTTGCTTGTTGTACATTGTGGACAAATCTCACATTGTCACTTTTGTGAGGAAAATCTCTATACTTATGGTCTCCTTTACAACCCCAACATTGAATGGGTGTATGCCTTGGCCTTTTCCCTCCTACCTCAGCCATGTTTTGCTCTCTAAAAGATGGTTGTCCTTGAGGATTGTTTCTGAAAAAGGGTGGCTTGTTCCCCTTCTACCTCTGTTCCCTCTTAAAATTATTCTTGTCCTCCCAATCCTTCTGGAAAGTAGGCTTTCCTTTATGTTGATCATATAAACACTTTTCTCTCCTTATGGTTTCCTCCAAAGTCTTGGGATCATCATATTGGATTTTATCACTAATGAAGGATGGCAGCCCACTCAGGTACCCCTGAATCTTCATTGTCTCATCCTTGATGAAGGAGACATATTTCAACAATTCTAAAAATATCTTTTCATATTCATCAATAGTCATGCGTCCGAGTTTGATTTCAAATAACTCTTTCATATTTTTGTCATAATACCTCTTGGTCAGGTATTTCTTCTCAAAATGCTTCTTGAATTCCTTCCAAGTCACATTTTTCTCTCTGAGGTGTTGAACTTGCATAAGCCGATACCACCACATGGATGTCTTTCCTTTCAGATGGTAGATATAAATTCTTCCCTCTGCATGAGAAGAATAGTTATGCAATTGGAAGTACTTCCTCATGCCTAGCAGCCATGTCTCATCGTCTTTATCCTTATTTTGTTCACCATCAAAAGTAGGAGGTTTGATCTTGTTCATTTCTCCTTTCAATTCATCCACCCCAGACCTCCTATGATTCTTCCTAACAAGGGATGGACTTGAGCTATTGTGTTCTCTCTTATGGGAATTCTTTTGGGAGTGATGGTGATGTCTGCTACCACTCCTTGATATTCCTTTTTCCTCAGGGGTCTCGTGGCTTCCTGATTTGTTGCAACCACTCTCCTTATCCAACTTATTTTCAATTTTGTCTGGAATTTTAATTAATTTCATATTTAAGTCTTATTGATGTTCCTTGGCCTTCAAAATCCTCTCATTATCATCACGGTGGCTCTGGACATCTGTCTGCAATTTTCTGAGGGTCTCAGCCAGATTTATGTCTTCTTCCTTTCCTCCTCCATGTCCATTGGAGTTGGTTCCTTCCACACCCAACTAGACATTCATCCCTCTGATTTCATCCTCTTGAATGTATACTACATGTGTATCATCCATCACTCTGCACTCTATGTTTATTCTGATCTAACAGTTGTTAATTCTACAAAAAATGTACAACCAATAGAACTTTTGTCAGGCTAATTGTTCTCAATAATTTCATGAAAACATGAACCATTCTGATTCATTAATATATATAAGACTTATTTTATGTTGATTTCCTAATAAATTGAATGTTTAAATCCAATTTATGGGTGAAAATTTATCTTCTATTGTTCAAGACCTTTCCAATGCATGTTTCCATGCTCAATTCTAAGTTTTGAGCAGGAAGTTATGGGTACTTGAACAATTTGTCTTTTTAGTGGTGCAATCCTGCACATGGATTCTTCCAACTTAGAGTTGAATTGGATCTTGGATCTATGATGGATCCCTTCTTCAGGCTTATAGGCCTTCCTTACTTCTTTAGGTGTAGTTCTATACAATTAAAAATTCCATAGGCTGCTACTCTAATCCCTTTCTTGTTCTTTAAAACAAAATTTTGGGTGCTAGCCCCTTTTCTTCGGCCCCCAAATTCATGTGACCATGGGTTGTCACCCAGCGCTAAAAACTAGGTGCTTACCCTTTGCTTCGGGCTTCTGTCGCTCTGGAACTTCAGGGCTTCAGAGGATATGCCTTCATTACAATATATTTCTCCTAAATGCCAATTCTCTGAATACTTGGAGGATGTACAGATCGATGGTACTCATTCCTTGTTTAGATCTACGGTGGATAGGAGCTTCGAGACTCTGAGCTTCGGTGGTTTCCAAAGCACCTCTCTAAAAATGTATCGAAGTGTCGACTCACCGTAGATCCCCTCTCTTGCCTCCACGTGTCATCTCCCAACTAACAATCGAGATTAACTTTGGCCCTTCGGGAGTTCTCAACTCAAGCAACATGCAACTCAAATCTCTAGAGTACCACTTCTCTGGACCTTGGGATCTGGCGCCATGCATCCTTTGTGATCAATGGTAGAGATGGAATCTAGCCTTCAGGCCTCTAGAAGTCCTCGAACTCAACGATTTATGCCTAGAATCCTTCGGACCACGGGATATACTGCCACATGTCCTCTCCCGATGAACGGTGAGTATTTACTTTTCTCTTCAAATCTTCGAGGGTTTCACTTTCCTCTCACTTCATTCTTTTCGAACGCCGAATTAGCGAGCTCCTAGGGTCCACTTAGTAATGCACACCTAGGTGCTATGTGGAATATTCCAAGAAGCGGACATGAGGCCCAATCTGAGGGGTGACACGTGTCAAGTTCTAACTGGAAAACTCAGCCTTACAAAAGAAGAAAAAACACTGACACCTGGAACACATATTGTGTGCCCATGTCACCCCAGGTGATGTCACCAAGCCACGTCACTTCGGTACTTCATGACTTCGGAACTCTGGGACTTCAGGACTCTGGGACTTCGTAGATCTGAAAGTTCTTCCAACAGTTTTCCCTGAACGTCGTACTCCCGAAATTCTTAACCTCCTGAGGTCCACGTAGTACATATGTCATTAATCAAGGTGGTGACATGTGGCCCCACTGTGGATTGACACATGTCAGATCCCAATCGGTACTAAGGGCCTATCAAAAGTACAAAAACAAGTGACACGTGGAAAATTTAGGGTAGGTCCACGTCACCCTAGGTGACATCATCATGCCACGTCATATCTAACGCTTCAGGACTTCAACGATTTCTTCTCATTGATACTTTTTCAAAACTGTCGAAATGTCAAACACTTCCATGTCACCCCCAGTGACGTCACCGTGTCACATCACTTCGGTGAACTAGGACTTCAGGGATTTATTCTCATCAAAACTTTTGAAAAACTGTCGAACTGCCGACAGCCGAACAAGACCACATCACCCCCAGTGACGTCATCATGCCACATCACTTTGGAAAACTGAGACTTCAAGAATTTCTTTTCATCGACACTTTTGCAAAAATTTTGAACTACCAACTGTCGAACAGGTCCACACCATTTCGGACGCTTAGGGACTTTGGCGATTTCTTCACTGCACAATCTCCAATGGATTTCCCTGAACACCGAACCGTCGAACCACTTGGGAAATCCAAAGATTCTCCTCCTCCCAAATGATCTACGGTTGAGAGTCATTTCGGGACTTCGGAGCTTCGTGCTTCAACTCCTTTCTCAACAAAACCTTAAAAACTCGTCGAAGACACGAAGTCCGAAGGACTTTGATGGTTAATTGTCATGCATCTTCTCCAGATATGACAGTTGTGAGGGATTTTTCTTCTTCTGAAAATATCCAACAGCTCAAATTAACTTTGTGGCCTAATACCACGTCCGCCATGGTTTATCAAACTGCTATACATCCCAAGCTTCTGAACACAGCCAAGGTGTTCCCTCGGCGCCCTCTTGGCACTCTGTACATCAATTCCTTGTGTAATTTTTTATTCCAAATTCCACATTTGTGGCCCATCCGGGTTCAGTGTTGAAACCATGGGCTCTGATACCATATTGTAACATACGCGACCATCACAATGTCGGGAATGCTACCAAAAACTCTCTCTACTCTGTCCAAACTCTGATATACATACTGTTTGCACCCAATTCGTCACTAGGTGAGCAAATTAAGAGTGCTTACATGCCCAGTTGGGCTCTGCTAGGCATGACAGCTGTGAAAGGAAAGGTTAGAAAGAAAAACAACAAAGCTATTAACAAGAATTAAACTAAAACTAATAAAAACTATGAGCATATGAAACAAATGAAAAATAAGTACAAATGGACCAATATCACCAATGTATAAGCTGATCTATTAATGAAATCCAAAGGCACAATGAAGAAACGGGACTTGGGTCCCTTCTTTCTCCAATGGAAGGCTCTTGAGGCCCTCAAAGCTTGCTCTCCTTTACAATGAAAATATGAAAATGTGGGTGAAATAACTCCAAGCTTATTCACTCAAGAGAGGGGTGAATAGCTCTTTGTGAAATGATGCCTATGTGTTCTTGTTAAAGAATGAGTCCTTAACAATCTTGGTAGCATAACAATGCATAGAATTCCTTGAGAAAGTGATGGTTATTCATGGATTTTTATAGCCCATCATTGGGTGATTATATGACCTCTTTGGAGTGTGAAAAGGGGCTCTTTAGGGCTCAATTAGGTCTTTGACCAGCCCACCACGCAGATTGAGCTCGGATTTGGTGTCAAATCGACTTGGGAGTTGATCCATTAGTGGTTGGGAGGCCGACCAATTTCAATAAATGCGCCGTTTAGCAGGTGCGTGGGTTTTTCGCCCAACAACTGCACCTCGTGCGCGCATGCGTGCATTATACGCTGTTGTTACGTGCATATGCGCGCGCACCCTGGTTCTGTAAAGCGCCCTTCAATTTTTTGGTCATTTTGTATAGTTTTTTTACCCTTTTGCCATGTTGTGGGATTAATCTTGTGCCATGAATAACTTCTTTCTGTTTTGATGATGCGGAGTTCTTGTCGCCC
>ML835015.1:27870-44246 GCA_009831015.1 Picea engelmannii
CTGCTAGGCATGACAGCTGTGAAAGGAAAGGTTAGAAAGAAAAACAACAAAGCTATTAACAAGAATTAAACTAAAACTAATAAAAACTATGAGCATATGAAACAAATGAAAAATAAGTACAAATGGACCAATATCACCAATGTGTAAGCTGATCTATTGATGAAATCCAAAGGCACAATGAAGAAAGGGGACTTGGGTCCCTTCTTTCTCCAATGGAAGGCTCTTGAGGCCCTCAAAGCTTGATCTCCTTTACAATGAAAAGATGAAAATGTGGGTGAAAGAACTCCAAGCTTATTCACTCAAGAGAGGGGTGAATAGCTCTTTGTGAAATTATGCCTATGTGTTCTTGTTAAAGAATGAGTCCTTAACAATCCTGGCAGCATAACAATGCATAGAATTCCTTGAGAAAGTGATGGTTATTCATGGCTTTTTATAGCCCATCATTGGGTGATTATATGACCTCTTTGGAGTGTGAAAAGGGGCTCTTTAGGGCTCAGTTAGGTCTTTGACCAGCCCACCACGCAGATTGAGCTCGGATTTGGTGTCAAATCGACTTGGGAGCTGATCCATTAGTGGTTGGGAGGCCGACCAATTTCAATAAATGCGTCGTTTAGCAGGTGCGCGGGTTTTTCGCCCAACAGCTGCACCTCGTGCGCGCATGCGCGCATTATACGTTGTTGTTACGCGCATATGCGCGCGCACCCTGGTTCTGTAAAGCGTCCTTCAATTTTTTGGTCATTTTGTATAGTTTTTTGACCCTTTTGCCATGTTGTGGGATTAATCTTGTGCCATGAATAACTTCTTTCTGTTTTGATGATGCAGAGTTCTTGTCGCCCTGTGCGGACGATATTTCAGTGATAACACATACATACATATGTGTGTGTGTGTGTGTGTGTGTGTGTGTGTGTATAATGAAAATGTAACAGATATAGACATTCTCCTCATACACAGATTCATGCGGAAGTGAAAGTAAACACATACATGCAATAAACACAGGCAATTCTGATAAACTTCAGACATGTACCTAAACACAACATTTAAACATAGAATGTAAAATTAACATAGAATTGGTACTTATATTTTTATGAGAAGACCACCAACTACGTGCAGACCTTTCATGAACCTCCCAGCCTTAGACCACGCTGCTCCAAGCTATCAACAGTGGGTCACCCCCGAGCTGGGACTAAACTCCACCAAGGGTAAAGGAAATCCTAGGCTAGGTTGAGACTACAGAAAGTTTCACAATGCAACAAGAAGGATTCCGTCCAAGGAGCCTACTTATGCCCACCACTCATAGACTCTCATTCCCCACATGCTTGTCCCACCTCGAGAATATACACCTTCACTATTCCACAATCCATCAGATGCTCCACTTCCCTTCCATAGCTTTAGCAATAGGCCGGATCAGGAATTCTCATAGCTTTGTAGTTGTTGTTGGACTCCCTCTAGGAAAAATCACTTCCACAACAATCTCTCTAACCTGGAGAGAGTTGCTCACATGCCTAACAACCTACTTCTTCAACCCATGGGCCTGACAACCCACCTCTTCACACCACAGTCTTGACAACTTGCTTCTTTTGTCCAGCTCTTAAATCCAACGGGTAACCACAATAGAAAAATCAGGTAAGGCAGGGTACTAGTGTGCGCAAGTTACAGAGGTTCACGGTGGAAGAGGGCTCAACAATGGAGGAATTTGACCAGCTACATGTCTTCTCAGTGTGTGAGTGAATGGGTGCAAAAGATGGACATAATTGTGAGTGATCTCATGAGTCAAGATGGAAAGAATGGCTAGTGAACCCCCACAATGATGGATTTTCCCCCATAAAACTGCATGCATCTTGGATGACACATGGATATCCAAGAGCTCGTTCCTCTCCACTTGGAGTTCGTTCTTGTCCCCAAAGGAACTTAGGATAAAAGGGTTTATTTTCCAAACTTAAGTAATTTAGGAAATACATTATAATATTCCCTTGGGTTAAGCCCTCAAGCTTAGCCCCTTTTTCGTAGCCTCTCAACCCCCTTCCCCTTCCCTTCCTAGTGGATCTTAGTCCCCCATAACTCTTTCTTTGTGGTCTGTCTACATGCAACGATGTATTTTTATTAATGATCTGCATAATTACATATACAAAACCAGGCTCACTGGCCTTAACATCTAGGCTTTCTGGCCTAATAAACACATAATCCTTCCAACTTATAAACACTTGGCTCAACAACCTAATTACAATTCAGCAGGGGCTCGACCTTGGGGTATTAAATCAAGCCTCCCAAATGTGACTTTTGGGCCTCTAAAGGAAACATTTTTGGCTAGTGGGGGCATATGTGAGGTCCTCCAAGGTGTCTCTTAAGCCTCCCAGGGATTCCATTATCATTTGGTTTGCGGTCCATGATATCCAACCTATGGGATTCTAGCCCCAAGGAAGCCCAAGCTAGGCTTCTTCTTCCAAATTTGTCCACCAAGAAAGGTCCTACAAAGACAATGAATACACACTCCAAGTATCTCAATTCAAATGCATCATGGTAAGTAAATCAATTCAATAAAATATCCATCTAAGCATGTGCATCAAAAACTACCTCATCAAACTAAAAAAGTGCTCAAAGACCCTATGCAATTTGCCAAGTTTAGGTATTGGAGGGATGAGAAGGTGACCTATTGGGTGAACCGTCCCCTAAGTAAAGGAGTGTTTCCTAGGTGAACCCCTCTCTCATATATGTGAAGAAGATGATACGGATAAGGGGAAAGACTTTTGGGCATGGGGTTCATGACATACAAGGGATCGTAGTGTCTCATTTATGGTTGCCTTTATAGAGCGTGTGATGCACCTTCATTTTCAATGCATCCTTTTTCCAATCCCTTTTATTTCCATTAATTAATTAAGGTCCAAACATTGGTTACTCCCTAGGGTTAATGCACCTTGTGTAGATCCCTCATCAAATGGGACATTTATATTATGTGTTTTCTTTTGCAGGTCTTTGATTTTTTAGGAGAAACATTTCATTGTTCTCGAGACCTCTTTGGGCGAGCATCTAGAAGGTTCATGATTAGGATTTTATATTTTTCCAACTACCTTCCCTATGGGCCTTCAACCCCTTCTTCAGATGAAATGAGGGACAATCCCTTCTTGGGTCACTACACCCAAAAATCCCAAAAGGTAAAGATATGAGGGGATGAAGTGTGGAAAGTAACAAGTATGGTCGAGAATGGCATGATGACTCATCAAGGGGACCCCCTAGTAGCAAAACTATTCCTAAGGGTGACCACTTACTAGAGAGAAATGTTAACCACCAAGTTGAAACAGGGAAAAGAGCATAATTTCCAAGCAAACGTTACATAATCAAAAGGAGTTTTAAATGCAACAAACTCAAATGCCTCAAATATTGAATTGACATTCACCATAATACTTGTCTTGTACCATAAATACCCAATGTCCTTCAGAAGCAAGTTTATGTGGTGGATATGCTCATGATGAACCTGAGACGTGTGGTGGTGAAGCGGGCCTCTATTTGTGCAAGTTGACACTGTTGGTCAAGTTGTCTCTCGGTACTCAATGTCTACAAACTAAGGGCCTCGAGACATCATCTCCTTAGTTATCCATAGGAATTGGGGATAACAAGACCCACTTCCCCTCCCCAACACCCCTCATTCCCAAATAGCCACCACTTGTAGCCAAAAAATCATTAACCTTCGAGCCGAATCCAAACAACAAAAGTAGACCATCTAGAGAATGACTTCTAAAATTGATTTCAACAATTCCAACGTTGAATCCTTCAAGGACCAAGTTAAGGGTGAATTTGACTCCATCCACTCTTCTCTCAACCAATTGTTGAAACAATACCAGGGCCCTCCCTCCTCTTACCAACCTTCATACTTCAAAGTTGTAGAATCTTCCCATACTATGGCCTTTCATTACAACTCCCTTCATTGTGACCCTCGTCTTCCTAGAGTTGAGGTAAACAAATTTGATGGCTCGAATCCCACAGGCTAGGTCACTCAAATAGAAAATTATTCCTCCTCGCATCGAATTACTAATGAGTTGGCCAAACTTTGTTACGGTCTCCTCTATCTAGATCTTGAATGTTGAAAATTGTGTAAATGGTGTAAAAATGCACACCAAGAGTATGTTGCTTGGACACAATGTGTTGCAAATTTTTATGAATTATTTGACATTGATACCCACCACTTAGGCCGTTTGACCAAGTTGAAATAGTCTGGCATAGTGGAAGACTTTATAACCACATTTGAGAACTTGGATTTTAGAACAGAGGGCATGTCAGATGCCTTATTTAGGGAATTATTTATTAGTGGCCTCAAGGATGAAATATGCGTCTAGGTCCTAATGGCTCGCCCTCACACTTGGTTGGAAGCTACTAAAAGAGTCAAGGAAGCACAACATATTGTCTCTGCCCAAAATGAAAAACCCTCCTTTATTCCTCGCCCTTGACCCACCAATCCTGCCTCTCCTACCACTCCGCTCAAGATCCAAAAATTAACTAGGGAAGAAATGGTTGAACGCCAACTCAAGAGTCTTTGGTATAATTGTGATGACAAATATTTTTTGAGGCACAAGTGTAAGGAACATAAGTTGTTTATGGCCATTTCTGAGGATGTTGCTAACAAAAAGGTTGATGTTTTCTCTATGGAAGATCTACCCCCAACATATGATCTTACTCCCTATGATCCACCAAAAGTTGAACCGCTGATTTGGCTACATGCCTTCACTGACTTCTTTTCTCCCCAAACCCTCAAGTTAATTGACTACATTAAGCATAGGAAAATCATCATCCTAGTCGATAGTGGAAGCACTCATAATTTTATTCATATCCACATTTCCCAAGAAATAAATTGTTATATCCGTGCAATCAACAACTTTAAAATCAAGATTTCCAATGGTGGTTCCATGGCAGGTGTTTTTAAAATGTAATCTTGCAAATTGGTCAGTACCACTTGAAATCTCATATGTTTTCTATTGACATGGGTGGGTGTGACATTGTGCTCAGTGTTGAATGGTTATTCAATATCAGCCCCATCCTCGTGAATTTTAGTGACCTAGCCATGAAATTCTGATAGGAGGGACAATAGTATAAGTTCCAAGGCATCACAGCGGGCTCACCTCAGATCATCAGTTCCCACTAAATGGAAAATCTACTCAAAGAAGGTCATTCTGAAACTATTTCCCAGCTACATTCCATTCAAGTCACTGAGACACCCTCTATGCACCATGACCTTCAATCTATACTCTCCCGACACCAAGATATTTTTAACACTCCCCATAGAATTCCCCCTTCCCGTGACATCCATTATCAATCCATTCCTCTAGTATTGTGCAATATTCCTCCCAATAGACACCCTTATCATCATCCCTTTTCCCATAAAATTAAATTTGAGAAAATTGTTCAAGAATTGCTAGAAGTGGGTGTTATCCATCCTATTACCAACCCCTATTCTTCTCTGATAGTCATGCTACTCAAGAAAGAAGGAACTTGGTGCATGTGTCCTAATTTTCATGCCCTCAACAAAATCACAATCAAAGACAAATTTCCCATTCCTGTCATTGATGACCTTTTGGATGAATTGAGTGGTGCTCAATACTTTATGAAACTTGATCTCTATTCTAGCTACCACCAGATGCGTATGAAAGAGGAATATATTCCCAAGACTTCCTTTAGAACTCATGAGGGTCACTATGAGTTCTTGGTCACGCCCTTTGGCCTGTGTAATTCCCACTCCACTTTTCAAAGTCTCATGAATCATGGCTTCCATCCTTTCCTCCGTCATTTTGTCTTAGTTTTCTTTGATGATATTCTCATATATAGTAAAACTTGGAAAGTCCATCTTGCTCATGTGGATAAAGTTCTCCATCTACTATCTAAGCACATAATGTTTCTCAAATAGTCTAAATATGCTTTTTGAGCCTCTAAAGTTGAGTACCCCGGTCGTATTGTTGGAAAGGATGGTGTATGGGTGGACCCTAAGAAAATTGAAGTTATGAAGTATTGGCATCACCCTAAAAATTTTAAAATATTTTGTGTATTGATGGGTTTAACGAGCTATTATTGTAAGTTTGTTCAGAATTATGGAAAAATTACAGCTCCTCTCACTGTTGTCCTTAAAATGAATACTTTCAGTTAGACTCCCACAACTTATCAATCCTTTCGATCCTTGAAAGAGGGTGCATTACTCATGTCCTCACACTCTCATACTTCACCAAGAATTTTGTCTTGGAATGTGATTCCTTAGGGAAAGGAAATGGGGAAGTCCTCATGAAATATGGCTAATTGTTGGCTTTCATTAGAAAACAATTTTTGTAGTGACATTTGGTCCAATCAACCTATGAAAAGGAAATGTTGTCCATTCTGCATGAAATGGATCTCTAACGTCCTTATCTATTGGGTCAATGCTTCCAAATTAAAACTCATCATTGTAGCCTCAAGTATTTTATGGAACAAAGAATTTCATTTACGAAGCAACAAAAATGCATGACCAAGATATTTGTATATGATTATGAGATCATCTCCAAGAAGGGGACATAAAATGTGGTTGTTGATACTCTTTCACAAAAATATGAAGAAGAAGGGTCCCTATTTTACCTCTCATTCATTATACCAGACTAGCTTCAGGCTATTCACCAGGAATGGTTGCAAGGCCCCAAACTTTCTAGACTGATCGAAAAATTACAACATGATTCACAAGCTTCTCCAGGGAACTCTTGGAACAATGAATATCTTTGCTATAAAGGTCACATGTATTTAAACAAGTAGTCAAACCTTAAATCCATTGTTCTCTCTGAGTTTCATGCTTCACCCACAACTAGGCATTCAAGCTTTACCAAAACCTATGAATAGATCAAACATTCTTTTTTCTGGGAAGGTATGAAATATGACATCCACACCTTTGTGGCTGAATGTGATACCTATCAACACTGTTAGCGTCAGGAGTCATTCATGGATTGCAGCAGGAGTAATCCTAAGGCCCATTAGTTTATGTCACTATTTGTTTATAAAGGGGGTGAATGAATGGAAGTAAACTCAGAACAATATCGCTCACTTAGAAAAATGGTTTAGAAAAGCAAGGACATGCAAGGTCTTGATTTAACTTAAGCTAGTAAATTTTGCATAGTGGTGAGTAAGTGGAGGGAAAGAAAGGGGAAAAGTTTCAGATATGAGATCCTCTCAGACCGAAGAAAGTTCAAAGTAAACCTCAAACGTTGCAGAACTAATACAATCAAACATGCATCATATAGTTACAACAACACCCGACTGGATCATCCATACCCGGGCTTTCAGATTCAGAGGAACAAGGAAAGAAGGAGGTTGGACGCCATTAAACAAGAAATCTCAAAATATCATGGTATAACCAGAGAACCAGAGGCTTTGTTAAAGCTTTACAGTCGAGAGCTTAGCTCTACCATTGATCCTTATAAAAATTCAAAAGCTGAGTATATATACTCAGAGCAATTCGCCCTCTTAGCAGCAAGAGGGTAGATGAGACATTAAAGTCTAACTTAGCATGCGCAGGTTCTCTTGATTAGTCGAGGATATCAAGTCGGCATGGCTCTTTTAGGAAAACCTGCACACAGGACGATCTTGGGCAGACTGCCTGCCAGAACCTCCATGCCCTGC
Source organism: Picea engelmannii (assembly GCA_009831015.1). Lineage (NCBI taxonomy): Eukaryota > Viridiplantae > Streptophyta > Pinopsida > Pinales > Pinaceae > Picea > Picea engelmannii. Next base: position 35,488 of record ML835015.1, read on the forward strand.
ATTCATGGATTGATCTGAGGTCTCAACCACCTGCTCAATATTCATTAATTTCTTTTTCCATGGAGGGTGGCCAAGACTGAAAACATAACAAGAGACCCTATGTTCTTTGAAGTCCCGGTAGCCGAAATGCCGAAATGACTACCGGGCATTTTTCATTTCGCATTTCGAGTTTCGTCGATTCCCGATGCGGTGGAGGAACGGCCCTTTGTCCCTTGACATCCCGGTAGCCGAAATGTCGAAATGGCTCCTGGGTGGATTTTACATTTCGCATTTCAGGTTTCGGCGATTCCCGATGCAGTGGAGGAACGACCCTTTGTCCCTTGACATCCCGGTAGCTGAAATGCCTAAATGGCTCCTGGGCGGCTTTTACATTTTGCGTTTCGAGTTTCGGCAATTCCCGATACAGTGGAGGAACGACCCTTTGTCTCTTGACATCCCAGTAGTCGAAATGCCAAAATGGCTCCTGGGAAACTTTTACATTTCGCGTTTCGGGTTTCAGCTATTCCTGATGCAGTGGAGGAATGACCCTTTGTCCCTTGACATCCCAGTAGCCAAAATGTCGAAATGGCTCCTGGGCGGCTTTTACATTTCGCGTTTCAGGTTTCGACGATTCCCAATGCAATGGAAGAAAGAAATCCTTTGTCCTTTGAAGTCCTAGTAGCCGAAATCGTGAAAGGGGTAATCATTTCATGACTTTGGTGATAAGAAATGAGCCCATGCGCTATACCTCGTGCAATTTTGCGACTCAAGATTTACCTGATGACCATTGATCTGCTCCATCTGTGGATTCTCGTCGTTGAAAATAAAATGCTTGCTCGCTTGATTTTAGACCCGAAATGGACCCTTTCTACGTGCTGCGCTCGGCGCTCATGACTTGCGAGAATTGGTGCTAACATTAGGCTCCATGGGGGATAGAGTCATCCCTGCGATGCTCTAAGAACTCCTTCTGTAGTTCCAGTTTCCTTCTGTTGGGTTATGGAGTCATTTATTAAGACAAAAATAAACAGAAAAACAATAAAAACAATATTTACAAAACAAAGGAGTCGTCTAAGGCTCAAACAAAACATTTCTCCAGGAAATGCCCATTTACTGGGCCGCTAAAGACTTCTTCACCCTCCAAATCCTGTAACCTGTACGTGTTATTTAAGAATACTTCAAAGATTTTGAGGGGCTCGATCCAGAGGGCATCAAACTTGTTGTGTTTGCCCCTATCCTGTCTGGATGCATCCCACTTAAGAACCAAATCTCCCATCTTGAATTCCTCCTTCCTAACCTTCCTGTCAAAAGCCTGCTTGATCTTCTGCTGATGACTGTGAGCTAAGTCCATTACCTGCCCCCTGATCTGTTGTAGTTCCACCACTTGATGAATTATTCTGACCATATGGTCTGGCTCTCCTTCATGATCTTGAAAGAATTTCTCTACAGGTAAAGCGAGCTGAGTGGGAAATACAGCCTCCATCCCATAAACAAGTTGAAAAGGTGAGGTGCCCAGGGACTTCTTAGTTGTCACTCGATCGGCCCATAGAGCAAATTTGAGCTTTGAATCCCAGGCCTTCTTATTGTCTTCCAATAATCTTTTAATGAGTTTGATTAGACTTTTATTGGAATATTCTGCCAGTCTGTTTCCTTGAGGATAATAGGGAGTGGAGTGAATTAGTGAAATCTCGAACTGCTCACAGAACTTAACCAGAGGCTCAGATTTGAAAGAAGCGGCATTATAAGTGACGATTCTGCTGGGACAGCCAAATCTGGCTATGATATCCTCCAAGAAGATGATAATCACCTTGTGTGAATCACTCCTGGTGGGGGAAACTTCTATCCACTTGGTGAAATAGTTTGTTGCAGTCAGGATCCATCTATGTTAGCCACTTGAAGGAGGATGAATTTCCCCAATGAAGTCCAACCCCCACTGTTGAAAGGGTGTTGAAGCTACTACAGGATTTAGTGGCAGAGATTTGAGTTGTTTCCTTCCTGAGAACCTTTGGCATTTGATGCAAGCTCTGACTTCAATCAGTGAATAAGGTGGGCCAGTAGTACCGAGCTCTAAGAATTTTGTGGGCAGTGGTCTTCCAGAAATGATGCCCTCTATTGTTCCTGAGTCTGTACTTAAGGCTCAAACTACAGTGTCAAGGCATCCGAAAGTGGTCAGGATAAGGAGAAGGGAAAAAGTCAACCTTCGAAGAAAGAATCTAAGGGAGACTTCTTTCTTGGAGTTGTCTGGCTTCGAACTGCTCCTGAATAGTTATGTCTCGTTCAATAGCTGCCCATGATTGTTCAAGTTCGGCCCGGTTAGTTGTTGTTTTAAGGATAGTATTGAAAAGATTTAAGGCGATGTGAGTTTGGTTCAATAATCCGGGTTCAATGTTGGGTTGAGTTGGTGTGGGAACTTTCATGGGAGAACAGTAAAGATATAAAATATTTTTAGGAAAGATTAAGTGTTGTCTCAGTTTGATCTTATAAAAGAGAACTTACAGTTGCAGAAGTAACATATAGATGAAAATCTAAGGCTCATTTCCGTAACTATATCATATTTTTATAAAGGGGTGAGATGAAATAAAAACATTAAGCCATTTACAAAGTAAAGTTCCAGCTGGTGGAAAACTCACGACATAAACGGGAGAGGAAAATATGTAGGAAAATAATCAATGTAACAAAGCATATATGTAGAATTCTGAAACTGCAGATTGGTCTTACACAACTGATAGTTGGTGCAAAGGAAAGGCAATAAACAATTACAGAAAACCCAGATTCATTCGTTATAGTAGTGGTCGTACTAAATTACAACGAAGCACATTAATTATGAACATGAATTGAAATGTAAAAATGAGATACAAGGAAGCAAACTTGTGATACAGAAGTGACGGAATTGAGAATCTCCATATCTGCTTGTATTAACTCTCAATGTAAAACTCTATTACAAATAACTCAAAAAGGGTCCAGCCCTATTTAATTCTCTCTGGGGTATATTTACACAATTTCTGTAAAGCAGGTAGAATCTCAATAGTCACAAAAATTTTAGTTATGACAGAGGAGAGAGCAATCGCTCTATCTCCCCTAATCTGTCTTCACTTATTTCCAGGTGCTCGTCTTCGCGCGGACTCGGCGCAGGCGTTACATATTTCTACAAGTTGATATACGAGTTGTGAAGGCTCTGCTTGACAGTTGGCCTCAACGAAGTAACATTCTCGGGCTAACTATTGTAGCTTGTCCTCCATTTGCGCATCGATGATGTCGAGGGCACTTAGTTGCGCGCTGGGCTGGATCAAGTGCCTGTCAACTCGGGCCATGTCCACCCTATCTACCTGAGAGATATCGACCGAATCTCTCTCATCCTTCTCTTTCAGATCGAGTGAGATCTGTTCTACATTCATTTGCATTAAAGTTTCTGCGTCACCTCCACTGTCCATACCCAACAGCTCGCCATCTATAAAATTGAAGGCTTCTTCTAATGAATTGGTCACTTTTTGGGCCTGTTCCTTGCCCAGGGAAATGTTATGCTCCCAATCCTTCAACAGAATGTTACCTCTAGTTTGTTCTAGGAGGGAGAATCCGGGAGAACCTGCCGAAACTCTGTTGTTCGTGGCTATCACTGCCTCCTGGAAGGCGACCCGAGCCTCTTTTGCATCCCTTTTGTCTGACAGTCAGGTTCTTGGAAACCCGATGTATCAACAGACAATCCTCTCGAATCGCTCCCACTTTGGCGAGCAAGCTCTGTTGTGCAGAAGAGATCCTGCTCCGAATCTCGATCGCTCAGGATTTAAAGCCCTCGACATCGATCACCCTGCTTTCAACGATCTCTACCTGAGCCTGCAGCTCTGCGATCATAGTCCTCTGTTGACCCGCCTGTATCCGACCATCTCAGATTGCTAGATGTGCTTTCTCCAGCTTTGCTTTGAGCACTTCTATTTCATTTTTATCAGCTAGTCGGGCCAGTTCTATATCCCCGCTCACCTGACCTTTAGCGTTTTCTGTGGCCGAAGCTACTTTGGCTTTGAGAGTCTTGATCAGGCGATTTTTCCTTTTGAGCTGGTTTTTTAACAATCCGACCGAAAATTGATTTTTCGACGCATACGCTCCTAGCGTTCCTGCGATCTCCGTGGCGACTTGCTCATTCTTTTTGTTTTTCCCATCGGTCATGACTTTGAACTTTTTAGCAGTTGATTCTCCCTCCCGGTAGAATTCCCTTTTCACCACCGCTTTTCTCTTTTTTTCAAAGAAGAACTCGTTTGGAGGAAGTTCTTCTGCTCTGATAGGCCTCAGTTCCTCATTGAAAATCCATCCTTCTTCTATATTTCCTTGCATCGACTGCAAGGGGGTGACAGAAGTGATGGGTTCCCCGATTTGTTTCGCTGCCTTTCCTGGGGTGACGACCAGGTCCAGCTTCTTCGGAGGTTCAGGGGTCTTCGTCTCAGTTTCCAAATCCTGTTTCTTGGGCGGGTCCAGATTATGTGCCTCTGCTTCGGGCTTATTCATTTGCTTCCCCTCATCCTGTCTTTTTCCCGAGCCAGGAGCTGCATCTTTGGGGCCTTCAGCATCCTTCAGTTCCATCTTAGAAATGCCCGGGCTCACTCCTCGCAACACAGCAGGAAGACAACGTCGTCTGTGTTCCTGAAATTTCAATACAGAGGTTGTGTCTTCGGGTTCTAAAGATCAGATCCGAGCTAGCACTTCCTCATAAGACCTCGCCCCTCGGAAAATGTCATCCGGGGGTGAAAACTCATGTTCAAACCTCTTCAGCCCACAATTAGATAAATGGTTGCTCACAATTTTTTGAGGATCATGTTTTTTATACTCGATGGAGACCAAACTCAGGTCTTCCAGGGCTACAGCCTCGACTTTGGCATGCCCGAAATCCAATAAAGAATAAGAATTTAGCCGGACAGGAAAAAACGGCCACACCTTTTTCGAAGATGCTTTGAGTTCTCTACTCACCCCGCCAATCGTTGTTTGTCGGGCGATCTCGCGACAAGCCAGCTTGTCGGGGATGAACAGTGGTACTGCAAGCGGGGGAACAGTAGCTCCGAACACTCTGAAGTAGGAGAACTCTACCTCCACATACCAGTCCGCTATACCACTCAGATTTGCAGCAATGTTGTCCGAGATACGAGGTGGCGGGTGGCCAAAAATGGCGATGTGCAGGGGCACCATCACCCAGTTGAAAATTTTGTAAATGAATTTGTCCGCTTTATTCTCCCACAGTTTTTCGTGATACTCATGTACAGGTTTTTCTTGGACTGGATTCCAAGCCTAGCTCATCAAAGGGAATGGTGTCATGGAACATACCACGTCCATAATATATGCCGACATGAAAAACGAGGATGGTCTCCCACTTGCCTTCTTCTCCCGCTACTCTGTGACCCTGTTGGCCAAACTGTCCGAGAGTATCTTTGCCCAATTAAACGAGCAACCTTCTGCGACCCTAAACATGAGAGGTACCCACGCAATGTAGAAATGCGATGTGTCCTCTCTCCCAAATAGTCGACAGGTCATCATTGCCACATACTTATACTGTGGCTCCAGCGAAGCGATTGAATAAACGCCCTGGTCATTTGCTCTGAATTTCATGGAGCGCGAAACCCAATCCTTTATCAAACAGGGCATGGTTTTTTCATATTGAGTGCACTCCTTCTCTTTGAACTCATCCAGGAATTCAGCACCGTACATGTACTCTGATGTCATCGGGAGCTTGTACATGGTTTATATATGCTCCGGCCTAAAATTCCCGACCGTGACCCGCTGGTCATTCATGATAGTTATGGTGGGTAGGTCTATGTGATCTAATGCCCATCGGATCATATCATAATATGGGAGCAATCGTGGTCTGGTTGCTACCCTGTGCATTCTGGATTGCACAACTATCTTGTATTTAGTGTTCAGGTCGTCCCTTTCGTTGTCGTCGGAGTCTGAATAATTCACCAACTCAGATTGCAGAATATCTGAAACAAACGACCAACTAGGGACCGAGTCGACACTCCGGGGCGAAGTGTCGGAGATATTATCTGAGCCTTGCCCTACAACCTCGACATTTGCCTTTGCTGCTTTTCATGGAGCCATAGCTGAAGTTTGCGTTTTCGCCCTTCTGCGATAGCACTGTGTATACATGCAGAAATTAGTTCACTCGGAATTGACGAGCTCTGCGTTCTATGAAAAATGCATAATGAAACGCAGCTCTTGCATATATTTGAAAAAATGGTACCTTTCAAAATAAGTCTGTCAAATCATAATTAGAAACAAATTTATTGCGTAAAATTCGATCTTATATTCGTGGATTCACCCTAATTCTCCATTAATGTCATCAATTTTTGGCGGTTTGACAGTCAGTCGGAGTAGGGAGAGAGATGGCTACCTCAGGAAACGTGCAAGCCTCGGGGCGTGGGATATATCTTGCCTTATCTTAAATTATCAAATTTTGCCACCTTTCATCACTTCCTCGCTGCTCGCTACTTCGTGGATTTTCTTTTAACATTTTGAGTCCCCAAGTCGCGAGATTGCGAGGACCGATTTTGTCTTAATTAATAGTAATCGCGATTTGGAGCATCATTAATTTTATAATCCATTTATTTGCCATATCGCAACTCGGAACTTCGAAGGCAAGTTTCTGGGAGATTAGTATGTCGAGTCGCGAAACTGCGAGATGGCGATAATTAAGACTCAATTAAGGGGAAGAAAATCTTAGATTAGGCGATTAATTAATCTTGCTATAATTACGTCGCGACTTCGTGAGTCGGGGTTTTAGACGCCGTAACTTTCGAAAAGATAGTGCCGAGTGGTGAAACGCCAAGAATAGATTTAACCATGGTAAGCCATTTTTATTTTAACCCTTGACCATGGTTATCCCGAAAGAACCTCGTGATCTCGGCTCTCGGAGCTGTAGAAATAAAAAATCGAACTTGGCGAACGTCGAGGAGCAAAACCCCGACGACGTCTAATCATTGAGTTAAGATTTTACCCTGGTTACTGTCTTGAGTGAGAATTTTAAAACGACTTTTCCGTTTCGTGACTCGGGACGTGAGAATTCATGGGTTCTAATATCCGACTTGCAAGATTCCAAAGTAAAACAAAAAGAGCGCACAATCTTACGAAAGTGGACTTGTTTCGAGAGTAGAAAAAGCATCATTGCTTAAGTGACGAGGTTGCAGAGTCTTCATAGTCTTGGGGGGGAAAATCAAAAGACCATCTTTAGATTTCAAGTATCAAAAATGAAAATTGTGACGGGTTAAAAACAAGGGCGGCTCCAACATAGGCTCCAACTAGGGATCCCGCCTTCCTGTGAGGCGGGAAGAACAGTAGACCACGTGCCAATATTGGGTAAATGGAGTAAAAAATTCATTCAAGCGAAAAAAATTCAAGGAAAAAGGATCGAAGGGGGGGAGAAAAGACTTCATTTGTTACCTCGAGAAGTTTTTTCAAAATCAGATACTCTTTCCAAACATAGCTGTAGTCCCTTTCACAATTTTCCCTTTCCCGCTACTAACTTTGGGTATGTTTTAAGACAATCGAAACGACCCTAAGAGACTCAACAGATCTTGTGGCTCTTGGCTTGCATCAAAAGAATGAGATTATATATACGTTTTAATCGGGAAGTCCCGTCTGAATTTTGGGATGTGGATCAGGTTTTTAGAAAGTATTGGTTACCAGAGTAGAGTGATATTCATGTATGACAGCCTTACATATATCTCAGACATTGCTTCACTGCCAGCGGGCCTGTTCAGTACCTCGGTGAAGTTATCTGACCCATTTTACTGAATTTCCTTTCACCACTTCGGAAATTATTTATGCATTTAAATGCTTAGATGAGGGCAATCATTTCTGAATTTCCTTTCATCGTCTTCTTGGACTAAGTGGAGGCAATCATTTCTGAATTTCCTTTCACCACCTGTCTTATAATTTATTTTTTGAGTGCGAAGATGGGGGAAATCAGTTTATACCAGGGATGATATCCGTGTAATATTTTATATCAGAGGTCTGTCAACTTACTTTGATTACTCGGTGCCAATCTTCCCTTGACCCTCACCACACCTTCGTTCTTAGGGAGTCAAGGGAAATAATTTTTAAGGGGCATCCTGTTTGAGAAAGCTTTTGATTCTTCCGATGCTGTTGAAAAACCTAGGAGGGTTAGGATCGCTCAAAACGTTCCTTCGCTTAATAGGGGATCAAGTAGTCGTGGAGACCCGCTTTCTTTCCACAATCTGTTTTGAGACTCAGGAGGCTAAAAAGAAAACTTTTATTCCTTCGTAACGAAAAGAAAGATGGCAGCTTGTCAAAAGTTAGACCCGCAAACAGGCATGACACCAGGCAATGATTCATTGATTGAAAACACAGAAGGTCAAAACATTTAGGGACTGGCTCTCGTAGATCTTTTGGGGACGGTTACTTTTGAAAGACTGCTTTTAGGTTTAGTGTATCATTCAAATTATTTTAAATCAAAGGTTATCAAGCCGAGCAATAGTCCTGTTATCTAACAATTTAGCCGATATTGCAATTTGAATGACGTTACCTTGGTTTATTTTGACAGTCTTTCATAATATGTGTATTGAAAAGCTCATCTTTACCTTTTCTTTTTTCAATTCCCTTGTGCACTATGAAACTATTTTTGGGTATCACCTGATTCATGCCGATTTATTTCTAACACTGCATCGTGAATTACTTATCCTGCTAGATTTGCAAGAACTGGACTTCTGTAAAGAAAACAAACACGAACTTTATTAGCAATATGTCAAAAAATTATAAAAAACAAGCAGAAAACCAAAAGGGTAAAA
>ML835015.1:46178-64187 GCA_009831015.1 Picea engelmannii
TTTTGGGGACACTCGAATCTTGACAAGATATTATCTTCCAAGAAGTTGATCACCACCGAGTCTGTTGCCCTTTTGGTTGGAATGGCTTCCACCCACTTAGTAAAATAATCCATGGTTGTTAAGATCCACTTATGCTGAGCACTGGAATGGGAATTAATTTCCCCTATGAAGTCTAGTCCCCATTGTTGAAATGGAGCTTTAGTTTTGACTGGAACGAGTGGTAGTGCAGGGAGTTTCTGTTTACCAGCGAATATTTGACAAGGGTTGCACGCGCGTACTTTGGCATTTACGTCTGAAAATAGTTTCGGCCAATAGTAGCCTGCTCTTAAGATCTTGTAGGCTGTGGCTCTCCACGTGTGGTGTCCTCCACAGATTCCTTCATGAAATTCCTCTATAACCCAAGGAGTTTCCGACTCGACCAAACAGACTAGTAGGAACCCGAGTGGGTCCTTCCAGTACAGCTGGTTTTCGGCGATGCAGTATTTTACAGCGTGGAGTTTTAAAGTTCTGCATTTGGCTGATGATAGTCCATTTGGGAACTTTAGGTTCAACAAGTAGAACACGATGTCTTTATACCAGCCCGACGATATGAAATTTTCCTCGATCTTTCTTGGATCTGTCCGGTCATCTGGCTCGGGTAGGTGTGTGTCTCTGTCTTCTTCGTGCAGGCAATTAATATCAAGAGATCTAAGATTCGACTCAGCCAAGAGTTTGGCCAGACCCTGCCCTTTTATTAATTTAGTCGGCTTGACTTCCAAATCGAATTCTTGTATTTTAGCGAGCCATCGCCCTCTTTTTCTGTCACTGTCTGGTTGTACCAATATGTCCTTTACAGAACTGGTGGGTACATACGCGATTATCTTTGAATGTAGCACATAGGTTCTGAATGCTTTCAATGCCTTTACCATTGCGTATGCTTGTTTTTCCATTGTGTTATATTTCAGTTCTGCATCTCTGAGGCTTTTGCTGAAAAACGCTATCGGTTGTTCGAACCCCTCTTCATTTTTCTGCAAGAGTATCGCGGCGATGGTATGTTCAGAAGCAAAAGAGAAGATGAGGAAGTCCTTCAGATAATCCGGACTTGCTAGTACAGGTGCCTCGCTTATAACTTTTTTAATGTGCGCGAAAGATGCCCTGGCCTCGGTGGTCCAATTTACCCCGCTATCCTTCTTCAACATTCCTGTAATCAGTTTGACAATCTCAGCGAAATTGGGAATGAACCTTCGTAGAAAATTTATCTTTCCTAAGAACGATTAAATTTATTTTATATTTCTAGGGATAGTGATAGTATCTATTGCTTCAATCCTCTTAGGATCAATCCTGATTCCTTCCTTAGATACAACATGGCCTAGAAGCTTACCTTCCCGCATAGCGAAATGAGATTTCTTTGGATTCAGGGATAGACCAAACCTGCGGCAATTTTCGAACGTCTGTTTTAGATGCATCAAATGTTCTTCGTCAGTTTTAGAGAAAATTGTCAGATCATCAAGGTAAATGACTATGAACTTGTCCCTTTCTCCCATGAAAGCGATGTCCATAGCTCGCTGGAAAGTGGCCCCTGCATTCATCAAACCAAAAGGCATTTTGTCATACATAAAAGTACCCCAGGGCGTGGTGAATGCAGTTTTTTCCCTGTCCTGTTCATTCATAGCGATCTGATTATAACCAGAGAAGCCATCTATCATTGACATTCGATTAGCTCCAACAACCTTTTCTAAAATGTGGTCCATCTTGGGCAGCGGGTAATTATCTTTGAGAGACTATTTGTTTAGGTTTCGGAAATCCACACATAGTCTGATTTCCCCGTTCTTTTTCCAGACTGGAACTAGGTTAGCTACCCATTCCGAGTATCTCAAAGGTACGATTATCTTTGCGTCCAAGAGTTTTTTGACTTCCTTTTCTATCATGGGTAACAGAATGGGGTTAATTTGCCTAAGCTTTTGCCTAAACGGTTTGACCCCGGGCTTCAAAGGTATCTTGTGATCAATAATGGAAGTATCATATGTTTTCAATTCATCATAGGACCAGGCGAAAACATCTTTGTATTGCCTGAGCAAGTCTTGGTACTTCACTTTTGTTTTGGGAGGGAGGAATTTCGATAGTTTTACCATTCAGTGTTCTTTTTCGGTCCCTATATCACAGTCCTCCACCTCTTCTGGCTGGGGCTGCAAAGTGGATTTTACAGGTACATCGTTCTGATCAAAAAGTCTTTCCAAAGGAATCAATCCTTTGGGAATCTAATTGCTTTTAAGGACCAACATACAATGATCTACATTTTTTTCTCGGAAAACTTCAGGTTCCTCTCCTTCTTGCATGATCCACATGGAATCATTCTGGTTTTCTTGGTCAGCGTGAGTTTCTGAAAAGTCGCCTACTGCAGTAAGGAAATCCTTAATCTATTCATCATCTTCAAAGACTTTCCAGTGTCGGACATTTTCTGGTATCTGATTTCGATATGATATTTCATTTTGAAGGTCGTGGGAGGAGAAAAGGTTGAAGCTTCCTTTGCCAATGCATCAACATGTAGATTCTCAGTGCGAGGGATAAAATGGATATTTACAAATGAGAAAAAAAATTCAATGAGATCCCAAGTACAATTTCTATATGCTCTTAGTCTGGGATGCCTGGCTAGGTACTGTCGGTTCACCTGTCTTACTATCAATTCCGCGTCACCGTATACCTCCAATTTTTTTATATTTAATTTCTTGGCAGCCTCTAATCCGAAGATCAATGCTTCATACTCGCATACGTTATTAGTGTAATCTATGTCCCACTGCAAACGATAGGAGAAAGGAACAATGAACTTACCTTCAGGAGCTACCAAAAGTACCCCAGCATCAGCTCCTTTAGAAGACGAAGCACCATCGAAATACATTTTCCATACACCAGTATTACACAGCTCTTCTGTCAAGGGGCTTGATTCTTCTTGCTTTGTATCGATTTCTTCTAGGCAACCATCCAGACCATCATCAAAAGACAAGATGCAGTTTCCCAGATCTTGGTCTGCAATGTAAATGGGGAAGTTGTGCGGGTTTTGAGGGTCATTGACCGTGTATGCTAATCTTGTCTCTCTGTATAAATGAGTGAACTGACCCCCGAACATAGGGATTGTGGTGTAAGACATGTCTAACTGAAGGGAACCTCCCAACTTGGCCCCCCATGACCTAGATAACAGCATACCGTACTTAGGGGGGATATCGGCGATAACCACGTCCATCAGGATACTTTTAACGGGGACCTGTGCCAGAGTAACTACCAGATCCTTTATCATCCCCATGCATTTAACCTTCCTCGAATCAAAAGAGTACAGATTTCCATAGGGTCTTGTGATCTGGAGACCTAGCTTTTCCATTATAATCTTGGGCATAACATTATGGGAAGCTCCGGAGTCTAACATACAATTATGCAAAAACTGATCATGTATATTCAAAGTGATATAGAAGGGAGTGATGTTGTCTTTGGACCCTTCAAAGTGAGGACCGAAGGTGATATTAGGTCTATCATCTTCCAAGTTTTTAACATCAGCCTAGCTTTCAAGTTCAGAGACGCCTATCATTTTGGTAATTTGTTTGCGATAAACGGGGTTTTTCGCTAATTCCACCAAAGGGATCGGTATCTTAATTTTGTTTAACTCACTTTCAAAATTAAAAGCTCTGTTTACTTTGTTTGTTTGTCCGGTTGAGACTTCTGAATTCTTTCTTTCTGACTTATTCGTCTGGACAGATTTATCATTCATGGTCTTAGTTGGAGCAGTATCCTTTTTTACAGGTTCGATTGTCTGTGTTTGAGTTCCCACTTTTTCGACCTCGGACTCCTGAGTGCTCACTCTTCTCTTTTTGTTGTTGGGTGGTGGGGTCTCGTCTGAAGGAGGCTCGTAAGCTTGACCCCTCTGAAGGATTTTGCTAGGTTGAAAAGTCGAGGCAGGTTTATTTTTAGATCTCAGGTTGTATCTTGGTTGAAACTCAGGTATCATTGTCTCAATTTCTGGTTGGGATTCGTGGTTCTCAGCATGATCACTCTCCTTGCTCTCATCTTGTGTCTCCGGCACATTTAGAGAATTTTCGTAGTCTTCGCGAGTCAGATATGGTTGACTACAGTCATCACCGAAGTTCGTGACATCATTATCTGAATCCTCGAAGTCTTGAAAATCGTTAGCTCCTATAAAATTTTCATTTTTCAAGGGATCTTGTATTTTTTTATCTTCCTTTTTTATTGGTCTTTGTTGATTAGGAGGGTTTTGATTTTTTCTGAAATCTTTTTTGGGGTAAGAGTCAGACTTGGCTTGTTCAAGTTCCATCCGGGTTATTTTATTTGACAACTCTTTAATCACTCTAGCCATATCATCTACCCTATCGTCTGAGGATCTATTGGACCCTGAAGGGCCAGCTAGTTCTCTATAGCGCCTGGTATCCCTGTTTCCAGTCTCTACTCTTGCCTTAAGTTTACCCGAAGCCATCATGTTAGATTCTATCTCTACTGCATCGTCCTGCATACGGTTTAAGGAGGCTCCCCTTCGTTCTCGCAAAAGTAATGCGAAATCCGGCTCGAAAGCTCCGGCGAAAGTCACTTTGGCCGCGAGTTGAGATGGTTTGACTTCGGTTGGGATTTTATTGTACAGTTTGTTGAATCTCAAAATGAATTCGATGACTGTCTCTGAGTTCTTTTTCTTCAAAGATCCAAATTCGGTCATATAATAGAGATGGTCTTTTCGCTCGCCCCATTGTCTGAGGAAAGCATCTTCCAAAACCTGATATGACGGGATAGAAGCTGTGGGTAGGCTCTGAAACCAAGTTCAGACCTGACCTTCAAAAGTATGGACAAGGAGTCTTGAATATACATCCTCGTGCTCGGCACCGCAGAGATCTGCAAATTGGTCAAAAATACTTATATGTTCAGCAGAGGTAAGCTCTCCTTCCCCGCTGAACTTGGGTAAGTTTTTTATATAGTTTTCTGGAAGATCATGTAGGGGGACGGGCAACACTAAAGGAGCGTATCGGGCTGCGAATTTCGCAAAAACTCCGGGAGGGGGGGGAGGCCCTTGACCTCCACCTCCTACTTGAGGGACTCCTCCTCCACCTCCTCCTAGAGGGACACCCCCTCCACCTCCTCCAAACCCTCCTCCTCCTCCTATAAACCCTCCACCTCCTCCTTCGGCGGTTGCCATCATTGTTTGTGGAAAGTTATAAATGGGGTTTTCAAAAAATAAAAGGGGTTTTATAATTTCTTCGCTAAGAGGAGACTCTGATGAGGAACGATAAGGAATGCGAGGAGTTGGTTCCTCGGACTTGCAAGAGACAGAATCGGGAAAACCGACGGGTGTGAGAAATGAGTGTGTAACACACTCTTCAGGATTTGGAGAAGTCGGGAAATTTAACTGAAGATGAGATGGTCTTTTAAAAACCGACGAACCTTCAAAATGGCCTTCTCCCCTCTGTATCAAGGGGATTGTTGGATGAATCTCACTTCCGATTTCTGTACAGGGCGTTGAATGTTTAGCGTCAAAGTAAGGACTGAACGAGGTCGAGGGTTCGGAAGGACTCTTGGCCTTCGGTGATGGGTTTGCAAGTTGGTAAACAACAGCAGTAGGCTTGAAAGAGCCTCTCGCCCTCAGAATTTTTTCGGGATCGGTAACTGGCGTAATCATCTCACCAGCTGGGTTCTATCTGGTATTCCTTTGAGTGAATGCCAATTTATTTTTTTCGTGGAGTCGCCAAGTGAAATATGAAAAGCCTTAAAAGGTGTGTACTCTTTGTTCACCATCAAAGGGTAACACTTTCAACGAAAAATAGTTTGTCATTTTCCCAGGGAAAAAACTTTGTAACTTCGGTCCTCGGCAACGGCGCCAGAAAGATGTTGTTCCTGAGTCTGTACCTAAGGCTCAAAGTACAGTGTCAAGGCATCCGAAAGTGGTCAGGATAAGGAGAAGCGAAAAAGTCAACCTTCGGAGAAAGAATCTAAGGGAGACTTCTTTGTTGGGGTTGTCTGGCTTCAAACTGCTCCTGAATAGTTATGTCTCGTTCAATAGCTGCCCATGATTGTTCAAGTTCAGCCCGGTTAGTTGTTGTTTTAAAGATAGTATTGAAAAGATTTAAGGCGATGTGAGTTTGGTTCAATAATCTGAGTTCAACGTTGGGTTGAGATGGTGTGGGAACTATCATGGGGGAACAGTAAAGATATAAAATATTTTTAGGAAAGATTAAGTGTTGTCTCAGTTTGATCTTATAAAAGAGAACTTACAGTTGCAGAAGTAACATATAGATGCAAATCTAAGGCTCGTTCCCGTAACTGTATCATATTTTTATAAAGGGGTGAGATGATAGAAAAACATTAAGCCATTTACAAAGTAAATTTCCAGCTGGTGGAAAACTCATGACATAAATGGGAGAGGAAAATATGTAAGAAAATAATCAATGTAACAAAGAATATATGTAGAATTCTGAAAATGCAGATTGGTCTTACACAGCTGATAGCTAGTGCAGAGGAAAGGCAATAAACAATTACAGAAAACCCAGATTCATTCGTTATAGTAGTGGTCGTACTAAATTACAATGAAGCACATTAATTATGAACATGAATTGAAATGTAAAAATGAGATACAAGGAAGCAAACTTGTGATACAGAAGTGACTGAATTGAGAATCTCCAGATCTGCTTGTACTAACTCTCAATGTAAAACTCTATTACAAATAACTCAAAAAGGGTCCAGCCCTGTTTAATTCTCTCTGGGGTATATTTATACAATTTCTGTAAAGCAGGTAGAATCTCAATAGTCACAAAAATTTCAGTTATGATAGAGGAGAGAGCAATCGCTCTATCTCCCCTAATCTGTCTTCACTTATTTCCAGGTGCTCGTCTTCGTGCGGACTCGACGCAGGCGTTACATCTTTCTACAAGCTGAGATACGAGCTATGAAGGCTCTGCTTGATAGTTGGCCTCGACGAAGTAACATTCTCGGGCTAACTGTTGTAGCTTGTCCTCCATTTGTGCATCGATGATGTCGAGGGCACTTAGTTGCGCGCTGGGCTGGATCAAGTGCATGTCAACTCGGGCCATGTCCACCCTATCTACATGAGAGATATCGATTGAATCTCTCTCATCCTTCTCTTTCAGATTGAGAGAGATTTGTTCTACATTCATTTTCATTAAAGTTTCTGCATCGCCTCCACTGTCCATACCCAACAACTCACCATCTATAGAATTGAAGGCTTCTTCTAATGAATTGGTCACTTTTTGGGCCTGTTCCTTGCCAAGGGAAATGTTATGCTCCCAATCCTTCAATAGAATGATACCTCTAGTTTGTTCTGGGAGGGTGAATCCGAGAGAACCTGCCGAAACTTTGTTGTTCGTGGCTATCACCGCCTCCTGGAAGGCGACCCGAGCTGCTTCTACATCCCTTTCTCTGACAGTCAGGTTCTTGCAAACCCGATGTATCAACGGACAATCCTCTCGAATCTCTCCCACTTTGGTGAGCAAGCTCTGTTGTGCAAAAGAGATCCTGCTCTGAATCTCGATCGCTCGGGATTTAAATCCCTCGACATCGATCACCCTGCTTTCAACGATCCCTACCTGAGCCTGTAGCTCTGCGATCATAGTCCTCTGTTGACCCGCCTATATCCGACCATCTCGGATCGCTAGATGTGATTGCTCCAGCTTGGCTTTGAGCACTTCTATTTCATTTTTATCAGCTAGTCGGGCCAATTCTATCTCCCCGCTCACCTGACCTTTAAAGTTTTCTGTGGCTGAAGCTACTTTGGCTTCGAGAGTCTTGATCAGGTGATTTTTCCTTTTGAGCTGGTTTTTTAACAATCCGACCGAAAATTGATTTGTCGACGCATATGCTCCTAGCGTTCCTGCGATCTCCGTGGCGAATTGCTCATTCTTTTTGTTTTTCCCATCGATCATGATTTTGAACTTTTTAGCAGTCGATTCTCCCTCCCGGTAGAATTCGCTTTTCGCCAGCGCTTTTCTCTTTTTGCCAAAGAAGAACTCGTTTGGAGGAAGTTCTTCTGCTCTGATAGGCCTCAGTTCCTCATTGAAAATCCATCCTTCTTCTATATTTCCTTGCGTCGACTGCAAGGGGGTGACAGAAGTGATGGGTTCCCCGATTTGTTTTGATACCTTTCCTGGGGTGATGACTGGGTCCTGCTTCTTCGGAGGTTCAGGGATCTTCGTCTCAGTTTCCGGATCCTGTTTCTTGGGCGGGTCCGGATTTTGTGCCTCTGCTTCGGGCTTCATTGTTTGCTTCCCCTAGTCCTGGATTTTTCCCGAGCTAGGAGCTACATCTTTGGGGCCTTTAGCATCTTTCGGTTCCATCTCAGAAATGCCCAGGCTCACTCCTCGCAACACAGCGGGAAGACAACGTCGTTTGTGTTCCTGAAATTTCAATACAGAGGTTGTGTTTTCGGGTGCTAAAGATTGGATCCGAGCTAGCACTTCCTCATAAGACCTCGCCCCTCGGAAAATGTCATCCGGGGGTGAAAAATCATGTTCAAACCTCTTCAGCCCACAATTAGCTAAATGGTTGCTCACAATTTTTTGAGGATCATGTTTTTTATACTCGATGGAGACCAAACTCAGGTCTTCCAGGGTTGCAGCCTCGGCTTTGGCATGCCCGAAATCCAATAAAGAATAAGAATTTAGTCGGACGGGAAAAAACGGCCACACCTTTTTCGAAGATGCTTTGAGTTCTCTACTCACCCCGCCAATCGTTGTTTGTCAGGCGATCTCGCGACAAGCCAGCTTTTCGGGGATGAACAGTGGTACTGCAAGCGGGGGAAAAGCAGCTCTGAACACTCTGAAGTAGGAGAACTCTACCTCCACGTACCAGTCCGCTATACCACTCAGATTTGCAGCAATGTTTTCCGAGATACGAGGTGGCGGGTGGCCAAAAATGGCGATGTGCAGGGGCACCATCACCCAGTTGAAAATTTCGTAAATGAATTTGTCCGCTTTATTTTCCCACAGTTTGTCGTGATACTCATGTACAGGTTTTTCTTGGACTGGATTCCAAGCCCATCTCATCAAAGGGAATGGTGTCATGGAACATACCACGTCCATAATATCTGCCGACATGAAAAACGAGGACATTCTCCCACTTGCCTTCTGCTCCCGATACTCTGTGACCCTGTTGGCCAAACTTTTCGAGAGTATCTTTGCCTAATTAAACGAGCAACCTTCTGCGACCCTAAACATGAGAGGTACCCACGCAATGTAGAAATGAGATGTTTCCTCTCTCCCGAATAGTCCGCAGGTCATCATTGCCACATACTTATACTGTGGCTCTAGCGAAGCGATTGAATAAATGCCCTGGTCATTTGCTCTGAATTTCGCGGAGCGCAAAACCCAATACTTTATCAAACCGAGCATGGTTTTGTCATATTGAGTGCACTCCTTCTCTTTGAACTCATCCAGGAATTCAGCACCGTACGTGTACTCTGATGTCGTCGGGAGCTTGTACATGGTTTGGATATGCTCCAGCCTAAATGTCCCGACCGTGACCCGTTGGTCGTTCATGATAGTTCTGGTGGGTAGGTCTATGTGATCCAACGCCCATCGGATCATATCATAATATGGGAGCAACCGTGGTCTGGTTGCTACCCGTTTCATTCTGGATTGCACAACTATCTTGTATTTAGTGTTCAGGTCGTCCCTTTCGTTGTCGTCGGAGTCTGAATAATTCACCAACTCATATTGCAGAATATCTTAAACAAACGACCAGCTAGGGACCGAGTCGACACTCCGGGGCGAAGTGTCAGAGATATTATCTGAGCCTTTCCCTGCAACCTCGACATTCGCCTTTGCTGCTTTCCGTGGAGCCATAGCTGAAGTTTGCGTTTTCTCCCTTCTGCGATAGCACTGCGTATACATGCATAAATTAGTTCACTCGGAATTGACGAGCTCTGCGTGCTATGAAAAATGCATAATGAAATGCAGCTCTTGCATATATTTGAAAAAACGGTACCTTTCAAAATAAGTCTGTCAAATCGTAATTAGAAACAAATTTATTGCATAAAATCTGATCTTATATTCATGGATTCACCCTAATTCTCCATTAATGTCATCAATTTTTGGCGGTTTGACAGTTAGTCGGAGTAGGGAGAGAGATGGCTACCTCGAGAAACGTGCAAGCCTCGGGGCGTGGGATATATCTTGCCTTATATTAAATTATCAAATTTTACCACCTTTCATCACTTCCTCGTTGGTCACTACTTCGTGGATTTTCTTTTAACATTTTGAGTCCCCAACTCGCGAGATTGCGAGGACCGATTTTTTCTTAATTAACAGTAATCACAATTTGGAGCATCATTAATTTTATAATCCATTTATTCACCATACCACAACTTGAAACTTCGAAGGCAAGTTTCTGGGAGATTAGTATGCCGAGTCGCGAAACTGCGAGATGGCGATAATTAAGACTCAATTAAGGGGAAGAAAATCTTAGATTAGGCGATTAATTAATCTTGCTATAATTACGTCGCGACTTCGTGAGTCAGGGTTTTAGATGCTGTAACTTTCGAAAAGATAGTGCCGAGTGGCGGAACGCCGAGAACAAATTTAACCATGGTTAGCCTTTTTGCTTTTAACCCTTGACCAGGGTTAGCCCGAAAGAACCTCGTGATCTCGGCTCTCGGAGCTGTAGAAATAAAAAATCGAACTTGGCGAACGCCGAGGAGCGAAACCCCGACGACGTCTAATCACTGAGTTAAGATTTTACCCTGGTTATTGTCTTCAGTGAGAATTTTAAAATGACTTCGCCGTTTTGTGACTCGGGACGTGTGAATTCATGGGTTCTAATATCCGACTTGCGAGATTCCGAAGTAAAACAAAAAGAGCGCACAATCTTATGAAAGTGGACTTGTTTCGAGAGTAGAAAAAGCATCGTTGCTTAAGTGACGAGGTTGCAGAGTCTTCATAGTCTTGGGGGGGGAAATCAAAAGACCATCTTTAGATTTCAAGTATCAAAAACGAAAAATTGTGACAGGTTAAAAACAAGGGTGGCTCCAACACCCTCCACAAAGGCCGTTGTGGAAATCAAACATAACTTTCTGGGCTTCCTGTGGATTCAGACACCTCGGAAACACTCCTAGAGGGTCTCTCCAGTACAATACATGGTCAATAAGGTAGTATCTGACCGCCTTGATATTTAAATCTCTTCCCTTGCTTTTTCCCATTCCATCAGGAGGCTTCAACTCTTGCAGATAGTACAAAATGTCTCTGTACCAGGTGCATTCTGCTAGTGATAAGCCACCCCGAGAGATTTTGTTGGGTGACTTAGCTTGTTGATTTCCTGAGAAAGAGTTGATGAAGCTAACCCCCAAGGCCTTGTAATTGGATTCATCCAATAGCTTGGCTGAACCCTGCCCTTTTACCAACTTGGTGGGCTTTATCTCTAGTTCAAACTCCAGGATCTTGGCAATCCATTTACCTCTTCTCCCATCTATGTCAGGATGTATAAGGATGTCCTTCATAGAGGCTGAAGGAATGTATGCAGTCACTCTTGAGTGCAAGACATAGACTCTGAAAGATTTGAGATCTTTCACCAAGGCATAGGCCTACTTCTCCATGATCTCATACTTGATTTCTGCATCTCTTAATTCCTTACTGAAGAAGGAAATGGGTTGCTCTCGCCCTTCCTCATTTTTTTGCAATAAGGCCGCTGCTACTGTATCAAAAGAAGAAAAAGAAAAAATTAGGAAATCCTTGGAATAATCAGGACTGATCAACACAGGTGCCTCAGTCAATGCCTTTTTTAAATCGACAAAAGATTCCCTGGGTTCAGCAGTCCATTTTACTTCGTTTCCCTTTCTGAGCATGGTTGTGATGTGTTTCACCAACTCAGCAAAATTTGAGACGAATCTCCTCAGAAAGTTAATCTTCCCTAAAAAAGCCGGAACTTCCTTTCTAGACCTGGGAAGTGACAGGGACTGAATTGCCTCTACCCTGATGGGGTCAATTCTCACTCCCTCTGCTAATACTATATGGCCTAAAAACTTCCCCTCCTTCATAGCAAACAAATATTTCTTGGGATTTAAGGATAGGCCAAACCTCTGGCATTTCAAGAAAACTTTCCTCAAGTGACAGTGGTGCTCTTTATTAGACTTGGAGAAGACTTTGATGTCATCTAGATATATCACTACAAACTAATCCTTCTCCTCGATGAAGGCTATGTCCATGGCTCGTTGAAATGTTGCTCATGCATTCATTAATCCAAAAGGCATTCTGGCATACATGAATGTGCCCCAAGGAGTGGTGAAGGTTGTTTTTTGTCTGTCCTCAGGCATGACTGATATCTGATTATAGCCAGAAAAACCATCAATCATAGATATCCTAGATGCACCAGTTACCCTCTACAATATGTGTTCCATGTGGGGCAAATGATAGTTGTCTTTCTTTGAACTCCTGTTCAGGTTCCTGAAATCAACATAGAGCTTGATTTCTCCACTTTTCTTCCTCGCCGAGACTAAACTGGCCACCCACTCAAAATATCTCAAGGGGACAATGATTTGGGCATCTAACAACTTCTTCACTTCTCTCTCCATGACAGGAAACAACATGGGATTTATCTGTCTTAGCTTCTGCCTAAATGGCTTAGCCTCTCCCTTCAATGGGATCTTGTGTTCAATGACAGATGTTTCATATGTCTTGAGGTCTTCATAGGTCCACGCAAACACATCAGCAAATTATTTTAATAACTCAGTATATTCGGCCCTTTGTTTTTTGGTCAAACCGCTTGACAACTTGACAAACTTAGGCTCCTCATGTGTGTTAATGTTGCACTCCATTGTATCATCATCTCCATTTGAAACCCCACCCTTCACTGCCACATCATTTCTATCGAACAGTCTTTCTAAAGGGACCAGTCCCTTCAGAATGTGATTGCTAGGCAGATGAATAATATGGTGATTAGCAATTTTATTTAAAAATACCTCAGGATGAGGGTGACTTTCGAGATTAGGATCCTGATCAATGTGCAATGCAGAAAATTCATCGACAGACTGAATAAATTTTTCGATTTCAAGATCATCTTTGAATACCTTCCAATGCTTGATATTTTCTGGAACAGATGGCCTATATCTTATTTCAACCTCATATTTGATCTTAGGCGGTAGAGGGATCTTGAACAGACTAGCTAAGATAGCTAAGGAATCATCCAAAGTATTATCCTCTCTTGGAATAAAAGAAACGTTGAAATCCAAGAAGAAATTGTCAATCAGGTCCCACACTTCATTTTTGTAACTCTTGAGCCGAGGATGCTTAACCCGATAAGCATTTCTGACTTGTTGGACTATCAACTAGGCATCTCCAAACATTGCTACCTCCTTAATCCCCATTTATTTTGCAGCCCTCATACCCAGAACAAGAGCTTCATATTTTTCCACATTATTGGTAGCTTCAAATTCCAGCTTGTATGACAGGGATATGGTTTCTTGCCAAGGGGACACAATAACCACTCCAGTGCTAGCGCCTTCGCTAGGAGAATCTTCGTCGAAGAAAATTTTCCAAACAGAGGTAGTTGGAGGAGGTATCTCGTGATTAAATATGGGTTGCTTTCTGATTTGAAAAGGGGATTCAGGAGTCTCAGTGATCTGCAATAAACTAGACCCCAAATTGGTGTCAAGTGCAAAGATGGGGTGATTAGTGAGGTCTTCTTCGTCACTGACAATGTAGGCCAGCTAAGCTTCTCTGTACAACCTCATGTGTTCCCCTCCAAAGAGTGGAATGGTGACATATGTGAGATCCATCTATAATGTTCCTCCAAGTTTTTTAATCCAAGATATTGACAACAGCATGTCGAACTTGGGGGGAACATCAGCTACTACAATGTCCATGACCACACTCTTCATTGGCAGCTGAAATAAAGAGACCACCAAGTCTTTGATGACTCCAAGGCATTGCACCCTCCTTGAATCAAAAGAGTACAAGTCTTGATAAGCCTTTGTCACTTCCAGTCCCAATTCTTCCATGACTATTTTGGGCATAAGGTTGTGGGAAGCTCCTGAATCCATGAGGCAATTATGCAGCACTTTATCATGTATGTTCAGGGATGTGTAGAAGGGAGGGGATGAATCATCTTTGTCTTCTACCATGGGACCTAGGACGACTGCTGGATTTTCATCTCGAATATTTATTGAGTCTGTAGAAGGTTGGGGGGACTCAGATTGTAGCAGCTTGGAGAGGGACCTTTTGAAATCTACATTTTTAACTAGCTCTGAGAGGGGTACGAGAATTCTAATCTTTTGAATTTCATGCTCAAAACTAAAGGAGGGAAAAGGCTTAGGAGCTTCCCTTACCTTAGAGGTAGGTTCTTTGGCTGTTGGCGAAGTATTCTAAGTTTTATTTTCTTTAGTAGTGGTTGTTACAGGCTTAGCAGGTTTTTCCGCTATGAGAGGTTGATCATGGCTATCAAAATTTCCTTCTTTCTTCTTTGACCTGAGATGATATATGTTAGGAGTGTTGTTGGACTTTTCCCCTTTACCCAACTCATTGACTTGACTGTTCATAAGGGATTCTTCATATATAGATTGAGTCAAATGGGGAAAATGGAAGGTGTCTTCAATACAGTGAATTTCAGGGTCGAACTCATCTATCTCCTCTCCTTCCTCATGAGAAACTAGGTTATTTTGGAGAGGGGTTTCAATACTCTTCTCATCTCTTTCTTTGCTCCTTTGTTCCCTTGGAAAAGCCTATGGCACATTGTTTCTAGGCCTTCTGAAGCCTCTGTTATCAGTGTTTTGGGGATTTTTGTACATGGGCTTCCCTTCTAACTCCCACCTTTCCATTCTAGCCGAAAGCGATTTTAGCACTTTAGTCACCTCATCCGTTTGAAAGGGAAGGGGAGAGGAATTGGATGGAGAGGCTTCAGGTCTCTTCCTGGATATGTCTCTATCAGCCTTATTCGTGAGTCGGTCAACAGCCAATATGTTAGATTCTACTTCCACGACTGCATTGTGCATGTGAGCCAGAGTAGTGGCTCTCCTTTCCCTCAACAGAAGGCAGAAATCAGGATCAAAAGCGCTAGCATAAGTGATCTTAGCAGAGGCTTCTGAGGGCTTTATTTCAGTGGGGATCCTATTGTACATTTTATTTAATCTCTTGGAGAAATCAGAGACAAACTCTCCTTCCTTTCTCTTCAAAGACCAGAACTTTGTCATGTAATACATGAAGTCTTTTGTGTCTCCCCACTGTCTCAAAAAGACGTTATCCAAAGCCTCAATCCCATCAATAGATCCAGGAGGCAGGGCCCTAAACCACTTTCTAGCCTCGCCTTCAAGGCTATGGATGAAAATCCTCATCCATACGTCTGCATGAATGATAACATGATCATCTGTAAAACTGTAAAAGGCTTCAAGGTGTTATTTTGCAGTTATGTCCCCTTCACCTATAAACTTGGGCAGTTAATTAAGGTATCCATCTGCTGGAAGGGAATTGAGAGGCTGGGGTAACACAAGGGGAGCATACCTAGCAGCTATTATAGCCTCCATTCTGGTCATGGGGGGATTTTCTCCTACCATGAGAATATTAGGTGAAGGAGAACTCAGAGGAGGAGGAGCTCGAACAGGGGATACTGGAAATGAGCTTACAGGTGGACGGGGAAACAATGGGGGATTCAGCGAGAAGGCAAAGGGGCTTGAGTCAGCAGATGCTTCTCTCTGTGCAGTAGCAGCAACAGTAACAAGAGGAGGAGTGGTAAATCTAGGGGTGCGGAAATATTTTGTGGTCCAGGGTCTACACCAAGGTACAGCTTCAGGGGAGAGGGGAGTGACAAGGATTTCTCCCTCCAATCCCAGACCAAGAGGGGAAAACTCAGCAGGAACACTCCTGAAATTCAAGAAACGACAAACTTAAGAAAAAGGTCTACTAGTAAGCTGAGAAGAAGAGAATGGAGTTCCTACAGAAGGAGATGGAAAATTACCTGGTTCGGCGGTGGAAGTATCTCCTTTAGAGGCATTTCCTTTTGTTGAAAATCACCTCCGGCTCAACTTCAAGCGTAGCTAGAGGAAGTTGTGGATGGGACTGTATGTGTCTACCTCTAGAAGCCACAACTAAAATAGAAGGTTTTCCACAGTGGAGTCGTCACAATGGAGTCGCCAGGTGCACAGTAGCAATATCATAGGGCTCTGATGCCTGATGCACCTTCAGAATCAGAGGCTCGATGTCGTTCAATCCCAAGGAAAATTTTCAACTTTGTCCCCAGCAACAGCGCCAGAAATGTTAGCGTCAGGAGTCACTCTTGGATTGCAGCAAGAGTAAGCCTAAGGCCCATCAGTTTATGTCACAATTTGTTTATAAAGGGGGTGATCGAATGGAAGTAAACTCGGAACAATATTGCTCACTCAGAAAACTAGGTTGGAAAAGCAAGGACATGCGAGGTCTTGATTTAACTTAAGCCAGTAAATTTTGCATAGTGGTGAGTAAGTGGAGGGAAAGAAAGGGGAAACGTCTTAGATATGAGATCCTCTCAGACCGAAGAAACTTCAAAGTAAACCTCAAACGTTGCAAAACTAATACAATCAAACATGCATCATATAGTTACAACAACACCCGACTGGATCATCCATACCCAGGCTTTCAGATTCAGAGGAACAAAGAAAGGAGGAGGTTGGTCGCCATTAAACAAGAAATCTCAAAATATCATGGTATAACCAGAGAACCAGAGGCTTTGTTAAAGCTTTACAGTCGGGAGCTTAGCTCTACCATCGATCCTTAGAAAAATTCAAAAACTGAGTATATATACTCAGAGAAATTCGCCCTCTTAGCAGCAAGAGGGTAGATGAGACATTAAAGTATAACTTAGCATGCACAGGTTCTCCTGATCAGTTGAGGACATCAGGACGGCATGGCTCTTTTAGGAAAACCTGCACATAGGACGATCTTGGGCAGACTGCTTGTCAGAACCTCCATGCCCTGCATTCATGGCTTGAGCTGAGGTCTCAACCACCTACTCAATATTCATTAACTACTTTTTCCATGGAGGGTGGTCGAGACTAAAAACATAACGAGAGACCCCGTGTTCTTTGAAGTCCCTATAGCCGAAATGTCGAAATGACTACCGGGCATTTTTCATTTCGCGTTTCGGGTTTCGGCGATTCCCAATGCAGTGGAGGAACGGCCCTATGTATTTTGACATCCCGGTAGCTGAAATGTCGAAATGGCTCCTGGGTGGCTTTTACATTTCACGTTTCGGGTTTCAGCGATTCCCGATGCATTGGAGGAACAACCCTTTGTCCCTTGACATCTCGGTAGCCAAAATGTTGAACTGGCTCCTAGGCAGCTTTTACATTTCGCGTTTCGGGTTTCTGTGATTCCCAATGCAATGGAGGAATGGCCCTTTGTCCCTTGACATCCCAGTATCTGAAATGTCGAAATGGCTCCTGGGAGGCTTTTACATTTCGCGTTTCAGGTTTCGGAAATTCTCGATACAGTGGAGGAACGGCCCTTTGTCTCTTGACATCCCGGTAGCCGACATGCCGAAATGGCTCCTAGGCGGCTTTTACATTTCGTGTTTCGGGTTTCGGCAATTCTCGATGCAGTGGAGGAACGGCCCTTTGTCCCTTGACATATTGGTAGCTGAAATGCCGAAATGGCTCCTGGGCAGCTTGTACATTTCGCGTTTCGGTTTTTGGCGATTCCCGATGCAGTGGAAGAAATAAATCCTTTGTCCTTTGAAGTCTTGGTATCCAAAATCGCGAAAGGGGTAATCATTTCGCGACTTTGGTGATAAGAAATGAGCCCATGCACTATACCTCGTGCAATTCCGCGACTCAAGATTTACCCAATGACAACATGTAATCAACATGTACCATAAACAAGTGCATCCAACCATGTACCAATCATGTGTCAACTACTCATAAACTATGACTCATCAAATGTACCAACATCATCAACTATACACCTCATGTATGTGCCAACTCATCAACTACTTGTCTCAACCATGTACTCAACATGTACCTCAACCAAAAGCCCTCATCAATTTCATCATCCAAATCTGATTTGTAGCTCTATAATAGAC